>JAXIVJ010007893.1:0-58259 GCA_036785665.1 Chirona hameri
GACATTGATTCTTTTTCTCAGCTTATTACAAATATTAACACCCCATGTCTGATTATGGGCGATTTCAACGCGCATAGTCGGGCTTGGGGCTGCCTTCTGAACTCTCGCAGAGGCCAAATTATGCTGGACCTACTGGACCGGCATAATTTGGTCTTCCTTAACGATCAATCACCCACACACGTACACCACTCAGGAGGCGAGGTGACTTACAGCGCCATTGACCTCGCCTTCACCACACCACGCATCGCGACACTTTTCACATTTAATGTACAATCTGATCCTCTTTTTAGCGATCGTTTCCCAATTCACTTAGAATTACAAGCCCCTTCAGGGCAAACAAATTTTTACTCCCTGCCTAGATGGAACCTTCGCAAAGCAAACTGGTCCTCCTTTCAAAAACACATTGACACTAATCACCCCTCAAACTCCCAGACTGACATTAACACATTCTTAAACACTATTCTCGCATCAGCTCACCAACACATCCCACACACAAACACACACACACACACACACACACACACACACACACACACACACACACACACACACACACACACACACACACACACACACACACACACACACACACACACACACACACACACACACACACACACACACACACACACACACACACACACACACACACACACACACACACACACACACACACACACACACACACACACACACACACACACACACACACACACACACACACACACACACACACACACACACACACACACCCACCCACACGCACGCACGCACGCACGCACGCACGCACGCACGCACGCACGCGCGCACGCGCGCACGCGCGCACGCGCGCACACGCACACACGCACGCCCGCACGCCCGCACGCCCGCACGCCCGCACGCCCGCACGCCCGCACGCCCGCACGCCCGCACGCCCGCACGCCCGCACGCCCGCCCGCACGCCCGCGCGCCCGCGCGCCCGCGCGCCCGCGCGCCCGCGCGCCCGCGCGCCCGCGCGCCCCGCGCGCACGCGCGCACGCGCGCACGCGCGCACGCGCGCCCCGCGCCCGCACGCCCGCACGCCCGCACGCCCGCACGCCCGCACGCCCGCACGCCCGCACGCCCGCCCGCACGCCCGCACGCCCGCACGCCCGCACGCCCGCACGCCCGCACGCCCGCACGCCCGCACGCCCGCACGCCCGCACGCCCGCACGCCCGCACGCCCGCACGCCCGCACGCCCGCACGCCCGCACGCCCGCCCGCCCGCCCGCCCGCCCGCCCGCCCGCCCGCACGCCCGCACGCCCGCCCGCCCGCCCGCCCGCCCGCCCGCCCGCCCGCCCGCCCGCCCGCCCGCCCGCCCGCCCGCCCGCCCGCCCGCCCGCCCGCCCGCCCGCCCGCCCGCCCGCCCGCCCGCCCGCCCGCCCGCCCGCCCGCCCGCCCGCCCGCCCGCCCGCCCGCCCGCCCGCCCGCCCGCCCGCCCGCCCGCACGCACGCACGCACGCACGCACGCACGCACGCACGCACGCACGCACGCACGCACGCACGCACGCACGCACGCACGCACGCACGCACGCACGCACGCACGCACGCACGCACGCACGCACGCACGCACGCACGCACGCACGCACGCACGCACGCACGCACGCACGCACGCACGCACGCACGCACGCACGCACGCACGCACGCACGCACGCACGCACGCACGCACGCACGCACGCACGCACGCACGCACGCACGCACGCACGCACGCACGCACGCACGCACGCACGCACGCACGCACGCACGCACGCACGCACGCACGCACGCACGCACGCACGCACGCACGCACGCACGCACGCACGCACGCACGCACGCACGCACGCACGCACGCACGCACGCACGCACGCACGCACGCACGCACGCACGCACGCACGCACGCACGCACGCACGCACGCACGCACGCACGCACGCACGCACGCACGCACGCACGCACGCACGCACGCACGCACGCACGCACGCACGCACGCACGCAC
The DNA here is from genome assembly GCA_036785665.1 of Chirona hameri. NCBI lineage: Eukaryota > Metazoa > Arthropoda > Thecostraca > Balanomorpha > Balanidae > Chirona > Chirona hameri. The sequence goes on from JAXIVJ010007893.1 coordinate 1,993, forward strand.
GCACGCACGCACGCACGCACGCACGCACGCACGCACGCACGCACGCACGCACGCACGCACGCACGCACGCACGCACGCACGCACGCACGCACGCACGCACGCACGCACGCACGCACGCACGCACGCACGCACGCACGCACGCACGCACGCACGCACGCACGCACGCACGCACGCACGCACGCACGCACGCACGCACGCACGCACGCACGCACGCACGCACGCACGCACGCACGCACGCACGCACGCACGCACGCACGCACGCACGCACGCACGCACGCACGCACGCACGCACGCACGCACGCACGCACGCACGCACGCACGCACGCACGCACGCACGCACGCACGCACGCACGCACGCACGCACGCACGCACGCACGCACGCACGCACGCACGCACGCACGCACGCACGCACGCACGCACGCACGCACGCACGCACGCACGCACGCACGCACGCACGCACGCACGCACGCACGCACGCACGCACGCACGCACGCACGCACGCACGCACGCACGCACGCACGCACGCACGCACGCACGCACGCACGCACGCACGCACGCACGCACGCACGCACGCACGCACGCACGCACGCACGCACGCACGCACGCACGCACGCACGCACGCACGCACGCACGCACGCACGCACGCACGCACGCACGCACGCACGCACGCACGCACGCACGCACGCACGCACGCACGCACGCACGCACGCACGCACGCACGCACGCACGCACGCACGCACGCACGCACGCACGCACGCACGCACGCACGCACGCACGCACGCACGCACGCACGCACGCACGCACGCACGCACGCACGCACGCACGCACGCACGCACGCACGCACGCACGCACGCACGCACGCACGCACGCACGCACGCACGCACGCACGCACGCACGCACGCACGCACGCACGCACGCACGCACGCACGCACGCACGCACGCACGCACGCACGCACGCACGCACGCACGCACGCACGCACGCACGCACGCACGCACGCACGCACGCACGCACGCACGCACGCACGCACGCACGCACGCACGCACGCACGCACGCACGCACGCACGCACGCACGCACGCACGCACGCACGCACGCACGCACGCACGCACGCACGCACGCACGCACGCACGCACGCACGCACGCACGCACGCACGCACGCACGCACGCACGCACGCACGCACGCACGCACGCACGCACGCACGCACGCACGCACGCACGCACGCACGCACGCACGCACACACACACACACACACACACACACACACACACACACACACACACACACACACACACACACACACACACACACACACACACACACACACACACACACACACACACACACACACACACACACACACACACACACACACACACACACACACACACACACACACACACACACACACACACACACACACACACACACACACACACACACACACACACACACACACACACACACACACACACACACACACACACACACACACACACACACACACACACACACACACACACACACACACACACACACACACACACACACACACACACACACACACACACACACACACACACACACACACACACACACACACACACACACACACACACACACACACACACACACACACACACACACACACACACACACACACACACACACACACACACACACACACACACACACACACACACACACACACACACACACACACACACACACACACACACACACACACACACACACACACACACACACACACACACACACACACACACACACACACACACACACACACACACACACACACACACACACACCACACACACACACACACACACACACACACACACACACACACACACACACACACACACACACACACACACACACACACACACACACACACACACACACACACACACACACACACACACACACACACACACACACACACACACACACACACACACACACACACACACACACACACACACACACACACACACACACACACACACACACACACACACACACACACACACACACACACACACACACACACACACACACACACACACACACACACACACACACACACACACACACACACACACACACACACACACACACACACACACACACACACACACACACACACACACACACACACACACACACACACACACACACACACACACACACACACACACACACACACACACACACACACACACACACACACACACACACACACACACACACACACACACACACACACACACACACACACACACACACACACACACACACACACACACACACACACACACACACACACACACACACACACACACACACACACACACACACACACACACACACACACACACACACACACACACACACACACACACACACACACACACACACACACACACACACACACACACACACACACACACACACACACACACACACACACACACACACACACACACACACACACACACACACACACACACACACCACACACACACACACACACACACACACACACACACACACACACACACACACACACACACACACACACACACACACACACACACACACACACACACACACACACACACACACACACACACACACACACACACACACACACACACACACACACACACACACACACACACACACACACACACACACACACACACACACACACACACACACACACACACACACACACACACACACACACACACACACACACACACACACACACACACACACACACACACACACACACACACACACACACACACACACACACACACACACACACACACACACACACACACACACACACACACACACACACACACACACACACACACACACACACACACACACACACACACACACACACACACACACACACACACACACACACACACACACACACACACACACACACACACACACACACACACACACACACACACACACACACACACACACACACACACACACACACACACACACACACACACACACACACACACACACACACACACACACACACACACACACACACACACACACACACACACACACACACACACACACACACACACACACACACACACACACACACACACACACACACACACACACACACACACACACACACACACACACACACACACACACACACACACACACACACACACACACACACACACACACACACACACACACACACACACACACACACACACACACACACACACACACACACACACACACACACACACACACACACACACACACACACACACACACACACACACACACACACACACACACACACACACACACACACACACACACACACACACACACACACACACACACACACACACACACACACACACACACACACACACACACACACACACACACACACACACACACACACACACACACACACACACACACACACACACACACACACACACACACACACACACACACACACACACACACACACACACACACACACACACACACACACACACACACACACACACACACACACACACACACACACACACACACACACACACACACACACACACACACACACACACACACACACACACACACACACACACACACACACACACACACACACACACACACACACACACACACACACACACACACACACACACACACACACACACACACACACACACACACACACACACACACACACACACACACACACACACACACACACACACACACACACACACACACACACACACACACACACACACACACACACACACACACACACACACACACACACACACACACACACACACACACACACACACACACACACACACACACACACACACACACACACACACACACACACACACACACACACACACACACACACACACACACACACACACACACACACACACACACACACACACACACACACACACACACACACACACACACACACACACACACACACACACACACACACACACACACACACACACACACACACACACACACACACACACACACACACACACACACACACACACACACACACACACACACACACACACACACACACACACACACACACACACACACACACACACACACACACACACACACACACACACACACACACACACACACACACACACACACACACACACACACACACACACACACACACACACACACACACACACACACACACACACACACACACACACACACACACACACACACACACACACACACACACACACACACACACACACACACACACACACACACACACACACACACACACACACACACACACACACACACACACACACACACACACACACACACACACACACACACACACACACACACACACACACACACACACACACACACACACACACACACACACACACACACACACACACACACACACACACACACACACACACACACACACACACACACACACACACACACACACACACACACACACACACACACACACACACACACACACACACACACACACACACACACACACACACACACACACACACACACACACACACACACACACACACACACACACACACACACACACACACACACACACACACACACACACACCTCCCGCGACAGCGTACTGCCCCGTGGTGGAACACAGAATGCCAGAGAGCTGTCGCCCTCCGGAAAAGAGCATTTGAAAAATTTCAAGCATGTATTACCGCTGATAACGAAAACGAAGTAGGGAGGGCCCGCTCTCTGGCAAAAACAATAATTAACAAAGCAAAAAAAGAATCTTGGCAGGAATTCTCATCTACCTTTAATCGATTTACCTCCCTTTCAAAAATTTGGACATTAATTAGATAATTTTCAAATAAAAGACCACCGGCATACAAAACCCCACACTTACACATCCACAACACATCTTACACGATCCCCTTAGAGGTGGCAAAACAATTTGTCCAACACTACGCTAACATATCAACACAACAATGTACACCAACTTTTACTAACCAACTTAAAGGGACATTGCCACCTTTCTGAAAGTTGTCAAATATACGCCGGTTGTACCCGAAAATAGGAAGTAAGTGCTGCTGAAAACGATGGTGATATGTTTTTTTCTCGAAAACGACACTTAACTTGATAAAAATTAAGTTGTTTAAATTTGGTATGATGACGTCATATTGAGCTCTAGAGAGCTATATAGAAATCCTTTACGCTGCCAAAGTATGGCACATTTTTTCGATACAATTCTGGCGCTTTGAATACAAAACAAACCAACCATTGAAATGTATGCGTCTTCGTACACCACCGTCAAACTAGGAGCAGATTTATTCGAAATGTAGTTTGATATTTGAGGCATCTCGATTTCGCTGAAAATTGATACACTGACCATATCCGATACGCTTATCACGAATCCAATGTTTTTGATCTGGGATTGTTTCGTACCTTACGAAATACGGACGGTCATACATACATACGAACAGGGACGTAGGAACTATGTTCAAGTTGGGAGGGGGGGGGGGGGTCCGGAGGCATTCTGAAGTCGATTCTTTCCATGCAATGCCCATAGGCGTAATGGTAAAATCCAAAATGTTGGGGGGGGGGGGGGGGCGGCTGCCCCCCCTGTTCCTACGCCTATGCATACGTAGGTCCGCCGGGTATCTCGATTTCGCTGAAAATTGGTCCACAAACCATATCCGATGCGCTGATCACGAATCCAATGTTTTTGGTCTTGGATTTTCGTATCTTACGAAATACGGACGGTCATACATACGAAGGTCCGCCGTGTATCTCGATTTCGCTGAAAATTTGTGTACGGAGTACAGACCATACAGCATACTTAGAACATTGATCACGAAATCTTCCGTTTGATATTTCGATTTCTATTCTTGATGATTTTATTTCGCAGACAGTGTAATGCTTTCTACATTTATTTTCGTATCGCAGTGCAGGAAACAGTTAACAGTATCATACACGACATTGTGCCCACCCTTGACTAGCCAGATGCAACAACCTGATCAACTATTATCACACCGAAATGTGCTTCCTTCACGAATAATGCGACAAAATGCATCCTTTGGTTACCAAAACCACACGACAGTGTCCCTATTCAGCCTTTACCGAGCAAAATAAAAAAGGTACCGTACAACACAGCCATCCAGATTATTTAAATGAGAACGATCTGCTTCAGGCAAAAACGCAGGTGAAGGGAAATAGGCTGGCCGGAAGCGGGCGGCCACCTTGTTGCGCTCGGTCAGCTGGCCAGCTCTGCCTGCCTCCTCTGAGGGCCGCTTGGCCGCTGAGCTCGGCTCCGACTCGGACTGGGGCAGACGCTTCTTCACTGCCTGTGGGTAGATGGTCGGTCAGCTCATGGGGGGGGGGGGGCTCGGGTCATGGCAAGACCACACCAACATACAGTACAACAACCAGCGTACAACAACCAGGGTCAGACACAGCAGCAGGTCACAGGGGTCAGACACAGCAGCAGGTCACACGGGTCAGACACAGCAACAGGTCACACGGGTCAGACACAGCAGGTCACACAGGTCAGACACAGCGGCACATCACATGGGTCAGACACAGCAGCAGGTCGCACGGGTCAGACACAGCGGCAGGTCACACTGGTCAGACACAGCAGCAGGTCACACTGGGTAAGACGCAGTGGCAGGTCACACAGGGTCAGACACAGTGGTAGGTCACACAGGGTCAGACAGTGGCAGGTCACACAGGGTCAGACACAGTGGTAGGTCACACAGGGTCAGACACAGTGACAGGTCACACAGGGTCAGACACAGTGGCAGGTCACACAGGGTCAGACACAGTGGCAGGTCACACGGGGTAAGACGCAATGGCAAGTCACAGGGTCAGACAGTGTCAGGTCACACAGGGTCAGACACAGTGGCAGGTCACACAGGGTCAGATACAGTGGCAGGTTACACGGGGTGGGGTAAGACGCAATAGCAGGTCACACAGGTTCAGACACAGTGGTAGGTTACACAGGGTCAGACAGTGTCAGGTCACACGGGGTCAGACACAGACACAGTGACAGGTCACACGGGGTCAGCTGATGCAGCGGCATGTCACATGGGGTAAGACACAGGGTAACACACTTTCTGTCAGTGCACCATGTTATCTACAGTATGACGTCACAGCATCACATGGTAACATCAGAAAAACAGAGGCATTGTGCACCAGGGCAGCATTTCCATGTCTTCTGATGAAGCCTTTATTATTATAAATAGGTTAGGTTAGGTTAGGTTGCATTAATACATCGAACAACTTATTATCGCTGTAGGGTTAGGTTTTGTCTACAAGATGGTCTGGGGGCCTGGGGGCAACAGATCCCAGTAGGACTGCAGCGCAGTGAGCGGATTGTTCAAATGTTGGTCCCTGCAACCGTAATTGCTGTAAAGGTTAGGTCAGGTTTGATTATGTTATTATAATTGTTTCCTGACACACCCTGGTTAGGTTTAACGGCTTCTTCAGCAGAAATATGGAAATTTTGTCGTGGTGCACAATGCAGCTGCTTTTATGATGTTACCATATGCTGCCATACTGTGAATTACACGGCGCACTGACAGGTACCTGCCTTAGTCGAAGATTACCTACCTGTATAATTTTTGGTCAAAGAACCTTGCATTTCCATAATTTATAATTTTGCTCACTGAACAATGAACATCATCACTAGCAAACATATTGATAGAACACCACTGGCGGATACAGTTGCAGTGGAATACCAGTGGGCATAGCCCTGCCAAATGTGAAGAAAAAAAATGCAGAAAATTGGCATGTTTCAGCATTTTATATACAATATAAGCAACTTTTATTTGGTGAAATGTGTTTTGAAATCCTCCTCAGGGTAACAGAAAAGTACAATTTCCTCCTTTTATTTTTTTAATGTGTCAAACCCTTCTTTTCAATCTTAAAATAATGGCATGTGGCACATTTTCCCACTCAATGTTGTTCAAAGGTATCCGTCATAGGCGTCTGATTACCCAAATGATTTATCCTAATGCTAAACAAATTACCTTTTGTCTGGCTTATGCTCTTGTGATATTTGAAACGATAATCACAGCATAATTAGTGAATATGTTGATAGGAAAATAGGAATCTGTTGGGCCGTTGGCTGTTGGTAAATGAAATAGCATGACGACTCACCTGCACGGATGGAGTTCCCTATTCACATGGTGTGGCCACTGCCCCACCAACTTTGTGTTATGCCCCACCAACTTTTGTCAGATTTGAAGGTTTCCTGGCATTAATATGGCAATTTTTCACCTCAATAATGTAAAACATCCGGCCAATATGGCATTTTGCCCCACCAACGTTTTCTGGGAAGCTCCACCCATGCTCACCTGTACACCGTGGTAGAAATATTTGATTCGCCACACACAACATAGGGCATTCGATGCATACCTGATTGCTCTTAAATGGAAATTATTGACTTAAAAAGATTAAAACTGGTCAAATGTTGATGGCACGGCGTAACACATCAATCAACAATCAAACATCGCGATTCGCGATCATAGAAAATCAAAGTTTCTTTCTAAACAAGTACACCCGGCCATAACGAGAGCTGACGTCATCGGTACAAAACTCCATATAAGGGTGGGCCTTACTAAGGCCCAAATTTTAAAATCACAATTGAATTTCTCTTAGACCAGATAACTGTGTTTGTTTTCAATGTTACCCCCCTAAGTTTCGCTCTATGGCCACTAACTTAGCTATCTCAACTCAAAACTAGTGTTAAGGTAGGAATGTCCCTTTAACGATAAATTTAAATCTCTTAACTTTGACTCTGACAACGTAGAAATCTATAACTCTCTTTTCACCAACTCAGAGTTAACATAGGCTATTAGTAAATGTGGTAAAACTTCCGTAGGGCCAGATCAAATTGACTACTCCTTTAAAAACTTGACGGAGACTGGTCTCACTAACTTACTAGCAGCCTTCAATACCATGTGATTTGATGGCACTTTCCCTGAATCTTGGCATAGTAGTACGCTAATTCCTATACTTAAACCTCGCAAACCTAAATCTTCTCCCGCTAGCTATCGCCCTATTTCTCTAACTATTGTGCATGTCAACTATTCGAACGCATGGTTAATGGACGTATCAGGACATACACTGAATCAAACAACTTACTTTCCTCATACCAAAGTGGTTTTCGACCCGGTCGATCCACTGCGGGCAATTTAGTTGGTCTTGTTGACTCGGTCCAGCGCGGCTTTAGAGGAAGAGAGGTCACAGTCGCCCTCTTCCTCGATTTGAGAGCTGCATTTGACAGAGTCAATAGGACCGCACTTTTAGTAAAGGTCCATAAGGCCGGAATTCGAGGTAGACTTGCCAAGTTTATAATAAACTTTTTAGAAAATAGAACTTTTAATGTAAGGTGCGGTAACACATATTCTTCAAATCATAATCAGGACCACGGTGTCCCACAGGGATCGGTTCTCTCCCCAACTCTATTTTTAATCATGATTAACGACATTTTCAGTAATATTAACAAGATCGACAAAGGTCTTAAATTTTCAATGTACGCTGATGACCTGCCGGTGTGGCTCTCCCACCCCAGTGTTGATCAAGCCAGCAAAATTCTACAACTAGTCCTCATTGATATACAGGTATGGTGCGACCAATGGGGTCTGGAAGTTTCTCCAAGTAAATCTGCATCCTTGATTTTCTCGAAAAAACCTGTATATGTGGAACCCTACATTTCATTAAAATATAACAATCAAATTATCCCTTTTCTCAAATCATTCAAATATCTGGGAGTAACGCTCGACACTCGTCTTTCGTTCATCCCACATTTCAATGATTTAGTACAGAGATGTACGCGACGAATCAATATTATGAAGTCGTTAACTGGAAGAGAGTGGGGCGCAGACCGCTCCACTCTTCTCAAGTTATATACTTCCCTGATACGACCAATCCTGGACTATACGCATTCTTATTTGATGAAATATGTTCCAAACAAATTGAAAAATTGCAAACCGTCCAGAACACTGCCTTGCGGATCGTGACAGGGGCCTGTCGCACCACCAACACCACAAACTTACACATCGACACACTCTGACACGACACATACCCACACTCTGCCGCCGACGCAAATACACGCTATTTAGATTCTACGCCAGAGCAAGTTCACACCCCACACTCCCAACATTCCAGATATTAAATCACCCCGCAACCACAAGACGACAAACACTACTACAAAAACGGCACCCACTTATCAGTCACAGAATCAGACAAACACTCACACTATTCAACATCCCACACATCAACACAATGCCAACAACACCACTCACACCTCACTGGCTCGACACAACACCAGACACACACCGCCTCTTCACACACAACAAAAACACAGTCACGGCGGCAGAGACACACACACTCTTCCACGAACACAAAGCACAACACAACACATACACATACATATACACAGACGGTTCACGGCGCGATGGCCGAACCGGCGGTGCATATTTTTCAAACACAGTTAACAGTAACTTCAGACTTCCAGACACAAATAGCGTATATACAGCGGAACTATCATCAATTTTATTAGCATTAACATATGTTAAAAAGAAAAAAAGAAAGAAGTAATTATTTGCACAGACTCGTCTGCCTCGCTCTCAGCCATTTCCTCGATTAGTGACAGTAGAAATCCGATAGTATTTCAAATTAGACAGATAATTAGGCATTTAAATAGCAGTATCAAATTCCTCTGGATCCCAGGACACGCCGGTATCCCGGGAAACGAGGAAGCCGACAGATTAGCGAAATTGAGCCCAGAATTACCTCCAGAAAGCCATATTCCAAGTCCTGCATCTGACGTTTTAAATTATATGAATTCTCGACTTAGCATATTGCGCCAGCGCGAGTGGGACGCTGCTCCGCATTTCCATCGTCATCCGATCAAGCCGAAAGTCCAACATTTTATATCTAGTCACCAGAATTGTAGAGAAAAAGAAATAGCATTAGCACGCCTTTGCCTCGGTCACACACAAATTACGCATTATCATATTATAGCCAATCTTCCGCCACCAAATTGCCAACATTGTCCAGGTTATCCGCGCTACACAATTCAACATTTACTAATTACTTGCCCAGTACACAACGCCAAACGTCAGAAAATTATTAATTACACGCAACAAAATCGCATTACATTAAATCTCCAAACACTGTTAGGTGATAATGATCCCGAACTGACAAGCCTCCTCTTCGATTTTCTCTACCAAACACGACTAGTTAAGCAAATATAACAGGGGTTTTTGGCCTAGCGCATTTTTGGCTCTCCGCGCAGGTTTTTTCCCCTTTGCGTTAGACGCTGGGTTTTTTATTATTCAGGACTTTTCTCCCAGCTAAATACATCCCACAACCAGGTCTCGCCGGGGCGCCGGAGCCAGGGAGACTGGCAACAGTCTCCCGTTGTTGCAATGATGGCACCCCGGCTCCATCAACACTGACACTGTGTACAAGTGTATGTGTGTTCGTGAGTGTATGTAATAAAATGTGTATGTACGTGTGTCTCGTGTTTTACTTATTTTTGACCTTGAACGAAATACTTAACGTAAGGCTATATATTATATTTACTTTGAACACTTCATTAACGTAAAATAGATACCCTACTCCCTAGCAAGCTCCGGGTTCACATGCACCGGTTAACGTAAATATTTTCCTGGCAAATTGCCAGAAGTAGTTCCCCCCCCCCCCCGGAAAATGGCTATAGGCCGGTCCGGGGAAGTAATAATAAAAAAAAAACATTTCGCGAACGCCGGCCGGTCGTCACCGACTCGCCGCCGCTCCGGGCAGACCGACGGCCGCGACTACGAGGACGTCGCCGGGCGTTCGTCGGCGATCATCGCAGCTACCGGGGCTCAGAGTGCCCCCCGCATCCGTCTGCGCGCCAGGGCACATCCTAACGGCACCTTCGTGACAGTCAACGCTCTTCCAGACACCGGGGCAGACATCACCGTGGCAGGACTAGATGTCGTCAGTCAGCTGGGAGAGTTTCGCGAGAACTGACGGCAAGCTCTACGCACCCACGCGCAGCCGACGGAAAAACCATTCGGTCAGCTGGCACTCTTCTCGTTACCCTCGAGCTTGGTGCCGAATGTATCCAGGAGACGGCACACATTCTACCAGGAGTGAAGGGGATCCTGCTGTCATGGGCGGTCACCAAGCGACTGCGACTGATTCCAGAGGACTTTCCCCGACAGATGACAGCACCCCCCCCCCCCGCGTCGGTGCGCAAACCGCAGCACCGCCTGGCGAGGGAGTCTCAACGCCCCCGCGCGCACCTGTGTCTCCACCTGGCGGGGAAGCCACAGCATGACCTCGCGCGACGGCGGCGACTGGCGCGGGAGTCTCCACGCACCCTCGGGCGCCTGTGGCGCCGCCTGGCGGGGGAGTCACAGCCGTGGAGCCTGTGGCGCGCGTGGCGCCGCCTGGCGGGGGAGCCACAGCGCGCTCTCGCGCGACCATAGCGCCGTCTGGCGGAATCGGATCACCACGCGCTTGCGCACCCGCAGAGCCGACCGGTGGGACCAGGCAGGAGCATCTGCAGCTGGACGCCATCTCGGGTGGAGCACCCGAAGGCACACTGCGCGACCAGGTGACCGAAGAGTTCCCGGAGGTGTTCGACGGCCACATCCGCACGATGCCCGGGGAGGAGTTCCGGATCCATCTTCGAGAGGATGCACAGACCTTCTGCGTAACCACTCCACGACGGGTACCACTATCACTACGGGGCCAGCTTCAGGAAGAGCTCAATCGGCTGGAAGCAGAAGATATCATCCGGAGAGTCACCGAGCCGACGGAGTGGTGCGCGCCAATTGTTGCCGCCCCGAAGAAGGACGGACGCAGCATCCGACTGTGTGTGGACTTCTCGCACCTCAACAAGTATGTCAGGCGCGAAGTGTACCAGTCCCCAACGCCCATGTAGGAAGTGGCCTCCATGGTCGCCTCTGAGACACAGTGGTTCAGTCTTCGACGCCTTGAAGGGATACCATCAGTGTCCCCTCAGTGAAGACAGCCAGCTCCTGACGACGTTCGTCACTCCCTTCGGCCGATACGCCTATCTCCGAGCCCCGTATGGCGTCAACAGCATCAGCGAACACTACAACCGGAGAATGGACGAGACGTTCGAGGGGATGGAGGGATTCCGCAAGATCGTCGATGACATCATCTTCAGCCGCACGAAGGAGGAATACCTGCAGCATGTTAGTCGATTCCTTGTTCACTGTCGGGAGAAAGGAATCTCACTCAATGCACAGAAGCTGCAGCTGGCGCAGGAGACAGCGAAGTTCGCGGGATGCATCGTCTCCAAAGAGGGCTACTGACCACACCCTCAGCTGACGAAGGCCCTATCAGCGTTCCCGACACCGAAGGGAATCACCGACATGAGAAGCTTTTTCGGCCTGGTGAACCAAGTCACGCCCTTCGTCGACGACGTCGCCGAGCTGCTGGGGCCTCTTCGTCCACTCCTGAGCGCTCGGCACGAATTCGCCTGGAACGAGGATCACCAGCGCGCCTTCGACGCTGCTCGGGCGGCCCTGTCATCGGTCCTGATGCTGGCGTTCTACAATCCGAGTCGCCCTACATCCATCGAAACTGACGCGAGCCGCCTGAAGGGATTGGGGTTCATCTCTTGTATCAGCAGCAACCTGATGGATCACGACGGGTAGTCCAGGCGGGATCGAGGTTCCTCACTGACTGCGAGTCGAGATACGCCGTCATCGAACTCGAGCTGCTGGCTGTGGCGTAGGCAGTTAGGAAATGCCATCCTTCTGTCGGGACTTCACTACCAGATAGTGACGGACCATCGGCCCCTCATCGCCATCCTGAACAGCAAGACCCTCGATGAAATCGAGAACCCCAGACTGCAGCGGCTGCGGCTGCGGATAGGAGAAGTCGGTAGCTTCACTGCAACCTGGAGGCCAGGGTCGATGCACCGGGCACCCGACGCCTTGTCACGGGCACCAGCTGAGAACTCCCAGCGAGGCGACGACATCGGTGAAGACACCTCGGCGCCGACAGTCTCCTCCATCGTCGGAATGGAACTCCGGGCCACGAAGACGGTCATCCGCCTGGAAGAAGTGCGGCACGCGGCAGCTGGTGACCCCGAGATGCAACTGCTCACCGAAGTGCAGCGGGGGTTCCCGGTGACCAAATCCCTCATACCAGATCCCGTTCGCAAGTACTGGCCGGTCCACGACCGGCTGTCTGTAGATGACGGACTCGTTGTGTGCGGATCCAGACTCGATATCCCACAACACCTTCGACGGACCGTATTGGAAGCCCTGCACGCCAGTCACCTCGGAAAGGAAACAAAAACAAGGCTCGTGCTAGACAGATAGTCTTCTGGCCCGGGATCGACCGAGACATCGAGAACATCGCCCGCACATGCCCCCTCTGCCAGAGGGAACTACCCGCCCTACAGCGGGAGACCATGATGCGAAGGAAGCCCGCCGAGAGACCCTTCCAACAACTGCATATGAACTTCGCCGACCACGCCGGCCGTAAGTACCTTGTTGCAGTGGACGGGTACTCCGGGTGGCTGAGTGTTGCTGATCTCGGTATAAGCGCTCCCGCCAACAAGCTGATATCCGCCGTTCGCGAAATGTTCTGTCGAGTCGGGGTACCCGATGTCATCTGGTCCGATGGGGGAACGCAGTTTACCACCGCCGCCTTTCAGACATTCTTGAGATACTGGCAGATCAGTCACGAGACGTCCTCTCCCATGTAACCTCAGGCGAACGGAAGAGCGGAATCGGCGGTCAAGGCGGCGAAGAAACTGCTGCGCAGATGCTGGAGTCACCGCGACCGTCAGCTGGATCCCGAACGCTGGGCGCGAGGGATACTGCAGCTGCGGAACACTCCGGGACCTGACGGGCTGTCGCCGGCCCAGCTGGTGTACGGCAAACCAGAGCAAGACGCTCTCCCCGCTCACTGCCGACTGTTCGCTGCTTCGTGGCAGCGCGCGTCCGACACCACAGAGGCATCCGCAGCGTCTCGTCGGGGGAATATTGAGCAGGCCTACAACCAGCGCGCACGGGACCTACCAGTGCTGAGAATCAGCAGTCAGGTGGCGGTGTGGGACCCCAGAACCCGCCGATGGGACAGGTACGGAGTGGTCGTGGATAAACTGCCACACCGCCGGTACATGATTCGCCTGTCGAGTGGGCGAGTACTGGCAAGAAACCGTCGCTACCTCCGACGCCGGTACGGCCACGCACCACCCGACTACGCGCCACCGGGCCCAGCATCACCGGAACCGGCATCGCCGGTACCCTCTCCACTCGATCGGCGCAACCTGACGCCGGCCGATGCGGAGCCGACGGACGCACCGCCGGCGTCGCCCGACAGATCGCCACCCGAAGCGCTCCCGGCGTCGCCAGCACCCAGGGAGCACGGAGCAGCGACTGGGCAGTCTCCCCCTCTGCCTCGCAGGTCCTAGCGCGAGCGTCATCGCCCCCGCCGCCTCATAGAAGACATGTAGTCACGCTGTGTATCTTGTCCATCCTGGGAATGGGAGATGTTAAGAGTCCTGGAGCCGCCCCTGCGTGGGACTCCGGACATCGGGCCCCACCCGCCCCGCGGTCCCTTGAGCCGCCCCTGCGCGACTACCGCCCGGCATGGCCCGCGGCGGTCCCCGACCGGCCGCACGGCGGCTGGCGGGGCGGCGGGCCGGCCAGTCTCAGGCTAGAGCTGAACGCGCCCGCGCTTGTGCTATATCGTGTTGCTGTCTGGTTATCACGAATATAACTGAAAGTTTACTCAGCGTCTGGCCCGAGACCACCTCAATGACGAAATTGAAGTCTTCAGCAATTATGATGTGGACTACTTCCAAGTTGTTTACTTGTCCACTTAAGTTGGTAAAAAGGTCCGACAGTCGATATTTTGGTCCATAAACGTTAAATGCGTAAGCGTCCTGCGTCTGCAACTATTTTACATACTATGATGACGTAGTTTCCGCTGTCGGAATTAAAATATGTGATCAAGTTATACTGCACGTTACTTTTATCAAAATGGTTGTTCCACGGCTGCGTGAGGAAAAGCATGAGTGAAAACTTTTGCCATTCCACAAACAGTCGAAGTATGGTAGCAGTCGCATCGTCATGTGTGTGTCGTGCAGACAAAATGCATTATAGTCCTTTTAATCGGATAAAGTGCATCACGTCTCTGAGTTTCTTTTTCTCAGCGAGGTCCCTGCAGTTCATCTACTTTATTTTAACTTTGTCCATTTTTGGCACACGTTTTCAATCGTGAAGACAAAACACTTCGCGTCTTCGCTTCGTTTGCAGAACAGAGACATCATGCTGCACATATTTAGGACTTGCGTGTGCGTGCGCCGTGTTTGTACATTCGGTGTGTGTGGAGTGGGGGGGGGGGGGAGGGTAAGTGCGTATGCGTATGTGCATGTGCGTATGGCATGCCTGTGTGTATTTGTGCGCGCGCGTGTGTGTGTGTGTGTGTGTGTGTGTGTGTGTGTGTGTGTGTGTGTGTGTGTGTGTGTGTGTGTGTGTGTGTGTGTGTGTGTGTATTTGTGCGTGTGCGTGTGTGTGTGTGTGTGTGTGTGTGTGCGTGCGTGTGTGTGTGCCTGTGCGTGTGCGTGTGTGTGTGTGTGTGTGTGTGTGTGTGTGTGCATGTGATGTGAGTGTGCGGAGTGGACATACCGAAGGTCACAAAAGCGAAATCTATCAACACTTTCCTTTCCCCGCCAAGACACATCTGGCAGCCTGCCAGGATAGATGGGCCTACAGAGAGCCCGGGCGACCATAAACACGTATAACAAGAAAGTTACCGCTAGTGGTTAAAGGGAAGTGTCGACCTTAACATGGGGTTTTGAACTGAGATAGCATAATTGTAGCTTGGATAAAGAAATCATATGATGCAATGTTTGTTTTTCTCAATACTCTACCTCAACGGCTCTAGAGCAGATTTTCGAACGAACTGCCAAGGTTTATACCAGATGGGAGGTTTATACCAAATTGACTGATGACGTCACAACATTATAGCCCAAAGAACTTGGCTCTATTTCCCCAAACTTGAGAGCCTTGGCAACTGCCGTCCGCCCCGCAGTTTTTGCCCCGAATGAGAATAGTGGTGTCAGACTAGCATTCGCACGGTGTGTGCAGTAAGTTTGACCAATCAGCGATGAGCTGGCTCTAGCGAGCTCAACGGTGATAGGTCTAGCTTATTGTACACAGCACACCACGTCTTATTGAACACGGTTATAATTTATGCCAGGGGGTGTCATCCCGAGATTCCCCATGTATCGACTGCAGAGCGGCTCAGCATTATCGATGATGTCACTGGTGCTCTGGTCCAGTCGTGGCCAGCCCAGTCGCCGCAGCTGCGCTTTCGAGCGTTTTGCGGTCTTTTGACGGCTGTTGACGAGTATTGACGAGCGGCAATTTGAAGTCATCGCCGTTAGATAAGTATGTTAGGTAGTTAGGGTGCAAGTCTATGCTTTTGAAATATTGTGCTTTTTAAAGTTTTTTTAAGGGAAATAATCACCTTCTGATTTTGTTAGCAACAATTTCTTAGACTACCGTTATGGTTTTAAAATTATTTTATTCAAATTTAAGAATTAAATAAAATTATTCCCAAATTCAAAGTTGTAAGTTTGGAAGAAAAAAAAACAAGTACCTTGTGTACTTCATGAAGGCATTGACAAATTCGTCCTTCCCTACCATTGTTGGCATCGAGTGTAATGTATCAGACATGATAGTTTTATTCGCAATCAATGACAACATTAAAAGCAAGTTCCTAAACAAACAGACGTTTTGACAAACAGAGTGTCTTCGTCAGTGTAAATTATCAATATTTAAATTCTAAAGACATTAGACATTAGACACAAAGACATTAATACAAAGTCAAGCAATCACAATCAGCTTCAGGCAAACTAAGAGAAACATTACTTGCGTATCGATCTAAAATTCTAGTTATAACACGTTCCTAGTTTTGACACGTCCCTTCCATTTGAACATCTCCTAAAACTGAACCACAATGCACAGCGACAGGGCGAGTGTTCATTTTACGTCTTCCTCTTTAAAGGGAAATAATGACCTTTTCCCACAAAAATGGAGTTAGCACTTGAAATCGCCAGACGAGGCCAAAATATATTGTAAATTCATCACATTTTGCATGAAAACTTTCCTACCGAAAGATATTTCAAGTTATAGTTGATAAGCGTTCCACACTTTCAACGATCGGTACTTGCAAGTACTTTTGGTCCTCATCAAACTGCGGGCTTTTCCCGTATTGCTTTTTTACGCAATGGAGTGGAAAATATATTGTGCGTTCTGCTTGTTGTGATTATATGCCCGGCGATCTTCTAAAACTAACAGCGATTGGAAAAAGGGGCAATAAAATCGGAAGCTCATCGATGCACATCAACGGCGGCATAGTTAGTGGTTGCGACCCTCAATTTTTGAAAATCCATTAATTTGTTTTCAACATTAGGAGTTGTATATAATTTGTCTGTGGCTGTGTATAACACTATGCTTTATACTATCATGAAAAATAATAATTTTTCCAAAAAAAAACTAGCAAACAATAACACAAAACTGGCAGTTAAATCCGAAGCTCATCGATGCACATCGACGGCGACCTATTTAGTATTGCATAGTAGTTGACACTTCATAAACTTATGACGTAATAATATTGTATCCAATATGCTTTCCCTCGCCTTATGCTATTGTGGCGCAGTGCCGAGTGCTTTGCGAATACTTGCTTGCCTGGGGTTCAAATCATTCCGCCCTTATTTCATTCGAGTTGGTATAGTTTGCATGTTGTTGTTATTCATGACTTATACTGATAGTCAGTCATGCATCACGGATGCTTCACGGATCAGTTTGATCGGAAACGTCACAGAGCCTCCAAAAATGCCGCACTTGTCGTAAACAATGGTAGGGAAGGACGAATTTGTCAATGACCTTCATGAAGTACACAAGGTACTTGTTTTGTATTTTTTTCCAAACTTACAACTTTGAATTTGGGAATAATTTTATTGAATTCTTAAATTTAAATAAAATAATTTTAAATCCATAACGGTAGCCTAATAAATTGTTGCTAACAAAATAAAAAGGTCATTATTTCCCTTTAATGCAATTTTCGCTCCAGATTTTGCCCAGGTAAAGAATCCAGGATTTGTATTTAGTGTATCGTCTAAAAGAATATGAGCTGCTTCCATAGCTTTCCCAATTGATTTGGACATGCCTTCTTCAATAACATGAGCTCTTCCCCATGCTGGTAGTTTTTGACATTATTAAATGTGTAGGACAATTGCATTTGATCGATTATGGTTCCGGATGTCGCGTGTGTGCTCTTTTAATCTTGTCTCCAGTCCCCTTCCCGTTTCCCCCACTTACGACTTGTTGCATGAGCCCGAACATGGGATATTATACACGACACTGTCACTCCCTGAATTTACAATCTTAGGATGAACCAAGTTTCCTATTTTCTTTCCAGACACAATAGCCACATTGGTGCCGGCAGCGCAAAGGCATGTGGCTATTGAGTCCGCCTGTTTTGAGCAAGGTATTGTTATGAACCGACCTCGTTTCTTCTGCTCTTGTTTCCTTTTCTTTTTTTCGTGAGCACTTCTGTCTCTGATTTCTTCTGCTTTCTTTTTCATCCGGATTAAATAGCCTTTTGGGTATCGTAACTTTCTTGTCTTGGTAACATATATATTGGATGGCTGTAATGAGCATCATTGTGATTATGTCTTTACACGTTATATTGAAATAGCCTGTGCTCATGATAATTCAGAAAAGATCGAAAATCAGAAATAAAGGACAAACGAACTTATATTGCGCCTTGCGGCTTCGTCAGAGTTCACAATATTACACCAAACTTTTTGCAAGCCAAAGAAACAACACGTGCCACTTGGCTATGCGAAAGCCACCGACGAAAATTATCCACAAATGCATACATCCAAACGTACCCTATTATGTACACCGTCACATCTGAAGTCTAAATCACATACGTATGTACAACTGATACACTACCAACAACTAACATAGCCATTGCTGCCTACTACATACCCAACAAGAGTAAGGTTATTAAATAGAGACCAAACGGTGCAGAAGGCAAAAGGAAGATTTGCCACAACAATTTATTCTATCAGTGGCCAGGTGTCAATTTGGCTGTTCAATTTTGGCTGTCTGTCCCGAATGGCCAGTGCCTCGGCTATCTTTCGGTCTGCTGCGTCTTTGCATCGACGGAGTATAGCGATAGATAGTCGCGGCTCTGACTCATTTAGATGACATTTAAGCATATGATCACCGAACGGAGTCTGCTGAGTGCGATTTGCACCGTCCCTAAAATGCTCATCGAACTTGTACCTGATGCGCCGCTACTAAAAGAATGATTAAATCTGTAATGGACAACAAGACAGACAACACTTGTTCAGTCTCTGTTTCCCCAGGGGTCAAGGACAGCGGAATTTTATGGACTTCCAAAAAAACATAAGGAATCGGTACCCATCCGGCCTATCATGTCTGCGTGTGGGGACCCTCTAGATAAAATAACTTGGTTCCTACACTGAGAGACGCTCGAGACTCTGTAAAGTTCTATTGAGACCGTACAGGCGCTAATCCTGTCTCTGCAGAGAGCCACATGTTTGGAGACGGTTTGACAACATGAAATGGTCTCAGGTTCTCAGAATGAAGACACTTTATCTTCGTTGAGAATGTATCAGTGTTGCGTAACATTCTCAATGAACTTATTTTGAGACCATGTAGATCGCGAGGCATTCTCCACAGAAATAATTTAATTCACCCTGAGAACCTTGGCGTATCCCGAGACCAAAATATCATTTTATAAATCGTCCTCTACATGTCTCTGAGAACGTTCCAGAGTCTACCATATATTGAGCTCCGCTCGCAGCCCGCGTTGCATGCTTGTCCACCTCACCCAAAAACAGAACTTATCACATTTCATATATTAGCATAAGCCAATGAGCCAACCAACCATAAGTAAGCCAACCATAAGCCAACCAACCAAAGCCAAACTGTGCATCTACTGTGCGCAGTGCACGCCCCCCCCCCCCCCCCGCCCCTCACAAAACGTAGCTCTCAAAACGGCCCTTCAGGCCGTCATATGACCCTCAGCCCAGCATTAAAATTAAAACGTCTTCCCAACAACGCAAAACCCTACAAAAGTGGCTCCCCACACATTCAGCATGATCTTACAGCGCCAACCGCTTGGCCAGCGACCAGCATAAGCGTGGCTCGGTAGAAGGTGGTTTGGTTGCCGTTGGTTGCACGCCGCTCGCCACGGTCCAACGGCTGGGCAAATACGGTGTGGGCGACGGCCCACAACATAACAGCCGCCCGCAGATCGCGCACCTCCGCCAGCCTCTCCACTTCCAGAATGAAGCCACCGCCCTGCGCGGCCAGAAGCCTGGGCGGGGGCGCACCGTCAACGAGCAGGCGGCAGAGGTCCAGTAATGCCAGTAGGGCATACAACGCAGCGTCCTCTGGAAACACGCAAAACACGATACAAACATTAGTAACATTCCGCCAGCAGCTCCGTGACTACAATGACGGCCAACAGATTGTCCCAGGACAAACACAGCTGCAGTAAATGCAATATATAATTCGGCGATATAACTAATTCATTAAATTAATGTTGATAGAACGAGCTTCCAGGAATCTATAACATGTTGTCAGCAATCAAAGGCATCAGCAATGCACAGCGAGGCAGGTCACATCGTGGGATCAGAAGATATGCTCAAAACATTTTAAAACAAAGTGACAAGGATCCAACCTTCAAATTGAACTCCCAAGTAGTCACACAATATATGACACGTCACAACATGCGCACACTGAGCGCATTGTGATTGATCACTTCATTCACAAATCTTGTGTTTGGGAGATAATGAAAGAGCACACTTACCGCTGTCAGTGTTGCTCATCCACTGGAGCTTCATGGGCACTGCACGCCAGCGCACCTCCCGACTCCTCCCTCATTGCTGGTCGGGCAATAATGCGGGCGAACTCAGCCCATATCTGGAAAATACATGAGTCAGTTCACATTAAACTGAAATAGAACGACCACATAGCCCTGAAAATAAGCCAGCTCACCGTTAGTTAAGGCTCAAATAATGACTCAATAATCCTCGCGATTTGCAGAAAACACAGTAATCAGATGTCAAATTTTAAGTTGACTTTTATTACACCCACAAAGCCCATCCAGCCTATCAAACAGAGAAACCAAAAGACCTAAACGTCAATGTCAAACTCATATGGCGATAGATCAACAATTACCAAAACAACGCGTAATCACTTAACCAGTAAGGCGCCCGTAGTTGGCGATGAGCGAGCGAGCGCGTTAGCGTCGCCACGGGCCGGGTCGCTCATATTCAGATTTTCCTCAGACAATTGGGGGTGATCTATAAAATGCACTTTTCCGAAACTAAAAAAAACACTCCGAACCTGTTCCACGGACCTTAAAAAGAGACTTCGTACAACGTTTTTGGTCCTCCTTTCCAAAAAAACATACCACCTCGAAAAAAACGAAACCTTGCAAAAATGCATTTAATAGCAATGGCAGGACGCCACAAAGTGGTCGTTCGCCCCTCTATTATTGTCAATAACTTCCGATCTGCTTCAGTGACCGATAAAGCTGGGTAGGCTGGTAAAACTATTCATTTTAAACATTTTGACACAAGAAAAAGTTCCAGGTCAGGTCACCGAGTTATGACGTCACAACCAAAAATCTGCGCAACGGTTTTTGAGCTGATGGATGCCCTCGTGCTACTTTATTCATTATTATAATCACTTGGCGTTAGCAATGGATCATGACGGTTATCAGTGGCGGTTCCAGGTGGGCATGCCCCCCCCCCCTATTGAGCCTTGAAGGGCCCAATAGCCCAAGGGGGCCCCATAGCCGATCGAAGTGACTCGAAACGAATTTCATCCCGTTTTCAAACAAATCGCAAGTAAATTTGCACACTCTGACCTCCAAAGGGCCCATTCTGGCCTCCAGAGAGCCCACTCTGGTCTCTGTAGGGGGCCACTTCGGCCTCCAGAGGGCCCACTCTGCCCACCGGAGGGCCCATTCTGTCTTGAAGAGGGTCCATTCTGGTTTGAAGAGACCCATTTTAGCATGTGAAAGGCATATGTTGAACTAAAATGATAATTCTGTCATACATTTGTCTTCAAGGTCAAAAGGGCCCACCAAGGCTCGAGGGGGCCTACTAAGGCCTGAGGGGGCCACTTTGCTACGGGTCCCCATCTTGACCGAATCCTGGAACCGCCACTGACGGTCATAATACAACTGCTTTAAGCCAGATACAACATGGCTCAGGAAGTCAGAATGGGCGCTCAGGAGGTCAGAACTGAACCGCTGAATGCCAGAGTGGACCCTCTGGAAGGCAAATAGTGGTCCTCTGAAAAGCACAGAGGGACCATCTCGAAGCTAGATGGGCCCCTTGAAAGGCAGAGGAGCCCTCTGGAAACCAGATGGGCCTCTGGAGGCCAGAGCGGGTCGTCTGGAGGTCAGAGTAGGCCCTCTGGAAGCCAGAGTGGCCCCATGGAGGCCAGATGGGTCTTCTGGAACCTAAGGAGCCCCTGGGTGGTCTGGGAGTGACCAAACTCTGGTCTGAGCCCTAGACTAGGTAAGATGGCCCCTGGTCCCAGGCCGGGTCTGAGAAGGCCCTCAGACCAGAGTCTGGGCACTCCCAGACCAGCCAAGGGCTCCCTAGGTTCCAGAGAACCCATCTGGCATCCATGAGGCCCACTGGCCTCCAGATGGTCCACTTTGGCCAGGCCAGAGGGCCTACTCTGGCCTCCAGAGGACCCTCTCTGGCCTCCAGAGGCCCATCTGGTTTCCAGAGGGCCCCTCTGCCTTTCAAAGGGCCCATCTGGCTTTCAGATGGTCCCTGTGATTTTCAGAGGACCACTATTTGCCTTCCAGAGGGCCACTCAGGCATCCAGTGGTTCAGTTCCGACCTCCTGAGGGCCCATTCTGACTTCCTGAGCCATGTTGTATCTGGCTCAAAGCAGTT
Source organism: Chirona hameri (assembly GCA_036785665.1). Lineage (NCBI taxonomy): Eukaryota > Metazoa > Arthropoda > Thecostraca > Balanomorpha > Balanidae > Chirona > Chirona hameri. The sequence goes on from JAXIVJ010007893.1 coordinate 26,120, forward strand.
ATATTATGACCGTCAGTGGCGGATCCAACCAGACTAGAATCAATAACTAGTCTGGTTCAGCTCAATGCAATAGCAATATTGATATGACTGGTATGTAACTAACTCATATTTTTTACGCCTAATTGTTTTTAAAAGGAAATAGTTTACCTTCAGAAAGTTTATCAGTACAAATTTTGATTATATTTTGAAATACAATTTATTTCTATATTATCAAAAATGGCCATACATCGCGCAATTCAGGACAGGTCGTAAATTATTAATTTTATGGTGTGCGTTATCCCCCCTGTGGTTTTTCTTGAATACATTTTGACATATTGAGTGTACCTTGCTGAAATTTTTGGTAGCTTAGTTGACAACAATTATACGCAGGCTGTAAAAATTTAATTGAAATTGGTCAAGAAGTTTGGGAGATAATATTGCTTTGATGACGTCATGTTAGTAAAAAAAAGAAATATTGTAAAAATCGTAGAAAACAGAGTTTTAAAGCAAATTGCAAACCGCAATTCACCAAAGATGCAAAATTACATTATCTTTAAAATGGCAATCTTTGATTTTCAAAATTTTGGGTTTTTGACCCCTAAAATAAAAATAAAACAGTTTTTTTAATCCCCACAAAATCAACATTTTCAAAGATATTAGAAAAAACGGAATACATGTGAGATAACTGAGTATGGGTAATACCCATACCAAATTTCAAAGCAATATCTTCATTTTTGAATGAGTGATGGCTTCGTAAGTGTAAGAAACTGATTACTTCATTTTTTTAATAACTTTTTTGAACATTTTTGGACAAGATACGAACAAATAATTACCTTTTTGTATTTCTGAGCCAAAACTGGTCAAGGAACATGCCTTTTTATTTACATTTATCAATTTATAATTTTGAGGTTTTCTGAAGAGCAAAATCGCTGTTCTGGACGTGGTAAATCCGAGGTCATTCACTTGACCTGGAAGGTCACCCGTTGACCTGAAACCTAAAAATCGCATACTGTTAGATTCCTCTCATGGTAGGCAACATGCTGGTTCTTACCGCATTGCTCTAAGTTGCTTGGTTTGGAAGTTAACAGGGGGCCTGTCAGCCCCCCCGTAGGGCGAAGGTGAAAAAAGCTCCCGTAGGGCGAGGGTTATTGTGCCCTGGTATGCGCCATGCGGCACTACACAAGGAATGCAGGGCATATTGACCGTGTCCAGGTATGTCGGGCACGTAAAACTTTCGTCTATAAATTCTGCCTGCCAAAAGAAATTGCGCGATCGGGTGGTGAGGTCAGGACCTGCACAACAAGCCTTGCTTAGCGCGGGTCCTGGCCTCGGAAATCCATCCATACAAAACATTCGGACTAAATTTATTAAACAAAACAAAACAAAAACATTTTGTAGCGCTGCATTCCTTCGCCAAGAAGTAAATATCTTCAGCTGGAGTTTCAGCCAAACACAACTTGCGGATATGAGTTTCCAACACCGGCTTCAAAACTGCTATTTCAGGTAAAAACCCCATGTTGAAGGTGAACTATTTCCTTTAACCTTCCCAAAAATATTGTTTCCTATATCACGTCACATTATCAAGCGCCGCCGCAATACAGATACCTAACACAGCACTCTAGGCTTTCAAACGTATTTTCATATTCACAAGCAAAACCTAAATATTTTTAAAAAAACCATGGATGAGGGAAGAAAATAGATTTGCTGTAAACAATGAATGGTTGTGTTCAAAAGACGCCTTTTTGACGGTTCCTGATCATGGAATGTAATTTTTAGTTGCAAGACTATGAATTTCTGTAAAACCCACGCTATCAATATTCAAGGGTGCTGAATTTGATGACGTCATTGGCACAATGCGCTGGCACATCAATCAATATGTGGATCACGCTTGTCAAGGTCACTTTCCATAACAATTTTTGGACAAGCATACACACTTTTGGGTACAATCAAGGCCCAATAAGAAGGTACCTTCATCCAGCAATTTGATCAAATCTGACTCACTGGTGTTAACATCCCTGTCTATGTCACATCACATGATCACAGAATCACTTGCCCCTATACAAATCAATAATACATAACTATTTTTAAAGACTATACAGAGTTCTACCCAGCTGATTTGTATAACAAAACTGCAAGAAAGACTGATTAAGATGTCCAAGTTATGTAAATACAATGTGGCTCCTAAGTCACTCCTATTTTGACAGTGAATGGGTAAAGATAGGATGAAAGTCCAATCTCCACATGTCTAAAATTCAGACTGGTTATTGGTTCAACTTTTTTGGAACGATTCAATCACAACTCATTTTGAAATCTGAATGATTCAATCAGCGTTCGATTCATGGATACAATTTTTAGAATGTATTCCTTCTGATTCAAAGAATCAAAACAAATATTTTAATCGATTCACGTTTGATTCAACATTTAAATTTATGAGGTGAATTAATGTCCAATCAATACAAATGTAAACATGCATATATATGGTCATTAAACCATTGTTACAGCAATAGTATCTAAGTATAAATGAATGTAGCCACTGGGACTGCATGTATTTTCACAATTTACCAGTGCACTTGAATCGTTAAAGTTTTTTTTATTCAATCAGCCTTGATTTGATGCGGCTTTTGATTCAATCAGCCTTGATTTGATGTGGCTTTTGATTCAATCATGATTCATGAATATTGGTTAGTGCTTGTGCGAGGAACATATTGTATAGGCAAATTATAATTAGTTTTATCATTTATGACCTCTTCCTCGAAATTAAAATATAATAGTACCAAAAAACGTTATATTAATATTTCGATCACAGATCTTCATCAGAAATTATACATTACCAAAACGACAATAATCAGAATACAAGTTTCGACTGCATATTGTTTCCCGCGTTTTTTTTACACATTTTCGCGCGACATTTCTCGCGATCTTTATTCATACGGGCACAACCTTCTAGAGGATACATCAACTTCGGTCTGCATAAATAGTCGACATCATCTCGCATATATATCACATTATATATACCCATGATTCATGAATCACAAGATCTGTTGGTGAATCAATTATGTTATGATTCAATTCATTTTGATTGAACGATTCCATTGATTCAATCGGTGTCGAATCAATAACCAGTCTGGGACTCCAAATCCTGGACATTTCATGCTATCAGAATGCAGACAATACTGACACATTGTTTACATTCTGATAGCATCAAGTCTGACGATAGGAAGTGTCCTTGATTACAGCATATTATCCTTACTCCTTCTCTAATGTTAGAAGGCTTACGCCTTACACCACAAATGTAGAATTGTCGATTCGCCCAAATTTGGAATTTAATGACATCACATCCGAGCATATGGTAGCTACAGGGATGACAACCCCTGGGGATAATACTTTAGCAACGCATCTCCCAAATTTTGGGAGCATGACAACCTTGGGAATCGGTTTTGTCTAAAAGATGGTCTGGGGGCCACAACCCCCACTGTTTTTCCGCAGCAAGCAACGTATAAACGTGGGTCCCAGCGACTGTAATTGCTGTACACCTTACACCACAAATGTTGAATCATGGTTGGCAAAGTTGCTGTTTGCTGGTATGCATCTTGTACTCTTTTATACTCTTTTGAAATTTGTCGTACTCTTTGAAAAGGGAAAGTAAACAATCAAATCAGATATGATTAATAATCATATTTCATTTTATTGTCAACTGGATCAAGCTTTGGAGATATATAACATCGCCCTCTATCATAATACAAAAGAGTACAAAATGTGTACCAGCAAACAGCAACTTTGCCTATCAGAATACAAAAGAGTACAAAATGTGTACCAGCAAACAGCAACTTTGCCAACCATGATGTCGATTCGCCAAAATTTGGAATTTAATGACATCACATCCGAGCATATGGCAGCTACAGGAATGACAACCCCCTGGGGACAATGCTTTAGCAACGCACCTACCAAATTTTGGAAGCATGACAACCCTGGGAATAATCGGTGTTGTCTACAAGATGGTCTGGGGGTCACAGCCCCCACGGTTTGATTATGTTTGATTATGTTTTAGACTTTTCAGCTGTGGCCAGGGGTGGAGAATTAGGGGTTTTGGGGGTGCTCAAGCACCCCCTGAGCTAAAAAGTGCACCCCCTCACTGTAAAAGCACCCCCTCAAATAAACAGGTCCGTTTAACTAACGGCTGCTCAGTCTTACTTCGGCGAAGTAAGACTGAGTGGTGTAAAAGTGTGTGTATGTGTGTCTGTCCGTGTGTGAATAGGCGGTTTTGCACGGTTAGGTAGGGTCAGGTCAGTTCACACGGTCAGTCTTACCGTCCCGCAGCATGTTTGTGTGGGCGGTCGCCCGGCCCGGGGCGCGGATTGCCCGACCCGGCACCGTAGCCGGCGCTTAAGAATCGCCGTTTTGCTGATAGTGCAATTCGCGCCCCGGGCCGGTGGACAGGGGCAGGCCTCCCGCACCTCCGCGCATAAATCCTGGCGCCTCAACTCCACTGGCAGATCCAGCCTCCCAATATGGGGGGGGGGGGGCTAATTTCACTGGGGGGCCTTCCGGGCCCCAGGGGCCTCCATATGACCTAAAAGGTGCCCCCCCCCATTTTTCCTTTTGCGGACTTGGGTTATTTTTGTTCGCTATGCTATTATTACGCGTACCTTAATACCTAGGTGACCTAGGACGTGTCAATTAAGTGCAAACATAAAATTGATGGATATTTGCCTCCAAATATATACAATTTTTCCATTTTATATGCTATTCTATATATAAATTAGTTATTCGCCTTTTTAGTTATACCTTTTGTTTTTGTTAGTTATACCTTTTGACTGAATAAAGTTAGAAGGGCACAGTAAACGTCATTTTGTTGGCATCATCAAGACACGTTGATAGATGTGCAGCATGACTTCTGTATGACATTTGATGACCTTGACCTAAGGTCAAGGTCACGGCGCAAAGTCACCTTTCCAAATTTGACCTACACGGCAATGTTATATATATCTTTGAACTTGTCTTGAAGATAGGAATTCATTGGTATTAAAATAATTGCGCGATTGTTGATGATTATAAAGCAAATTGGGACATTTTCGGGCTTTCTTTACACCGAGAAGGAAGTTATGAAGTTACTATTCGACATTCAAATTAAAATGAATTTAAATGTTGCCATTGACAATCAGGCGTTATTTAAGCACAATCGGATTCCTCGCAACAAGACAAGTTTTAAGATATATAACATCGCCACAAATGCGGCCACAATTGGAAACCTAACCTTGGACCTGACATTGACCTTAGGTGAAGGTCACCAAATGTTAGAAAGAGGTCATAATGCATATCATTCAACGGGTCTTAACGAAAATAACAAAATGGTGTCCATTTTACCTTTTTATCTTTATTCAGTCAAAAGTTATTGGAGAATACCTAATATCTTTCACAAAAAGAACACAAGAAATGACCAAATTTAGCATATGTGAAGACCAATAACCATCATTTTTTCTGTTTGAACGACACTTCTTTACACTTAACAATAATACAGTCAAAATAGGAAATACATTTGGCTTGGGTATTAAAAAATATTCAAAATTTCACAAACAAATACTAACTTTGAAATTTAAGGTCAAGGTCATAAAATGTCAGACAGAGGTCATGCTGCAGAGCATTCAATTCGTCTTGATGAGAACAGCAAAATGACGTCTATCGTACCAATCTAGTTTTATTCAGTCAAAAGTTATTAGCGAATAACATATTTTTTTAAAATATAAAATAGCAAGTAAAATGACAAAATTTGTGATATTTGGAAGCAAATATTCCTCAATTTCATTTTTTTTCTCTCTCACTTAATCACGTCCTTACACGTAAGAATAGCATAGCCAAAAAAATAGAAACACGTTTGAGAAAAGGTATCCAAAAAGTTGTACAATTTGGGAAACGTACTAAATTGTGAAATTTTCGAAAATAAAAAATAAACATCACCATGTTATAAAACAGCTCCTTGCCATTATAATGACATAATACATCTATATTGCTTCATAAATTCCCCGCCATATGGGCCGACAAAGATTGACCTGCACCGTGACCTTATAAAAATGTCCTAGGCGATATCTCCTGAACCACTGCTTGCATTGCAATACAACTTTCACAACTCACTTAAGCGCCCCAGGCTACCCCATATACCAATTTTGGCCATAATCGGTGACATAACGGTGTCATTTTGCACTTTGTTTTTGTCGATTTGTCGTGGAATACAACAGCTACAAAAAGAAGACCATTAGGTTTGTTTAACTGAACCTAATTACCCTACTTAATACTAGTAGACGCATTCCACACAACATAGGTACCTATGTAAGGAAATTCATTCCCGCGCTCCTCTGCCACCCAGCAGGCAGCAGGAGACCAAAGGCTGCGACGCTGCGTGTACAATTATAACTTACGTTGGTTGTGAATCACTCCAAAATAGCGTCAGACGCGCCACTTTCCCTAACCCTACTGCTACCAAAATGCTACCAAATAGAGCAAACACGAACGAGGCAAAAACAACATTTCTTTCTTTCGCAACAAGTTTTTTTTCGCAGGCAGTACCCATTTTCATCGCCAGTTTCAGCGATTTTTTTTAGGGGGATAATTTCTATTGCCGCCCCTGTCGAGCTTGGGGGGGGGGGGGCTTTTGCCCCTGCCGCCCCCCCCCCCCTCCGCCCCTGGATTCGCCAGTGCACACCTCTCGCTGCGGCATGTCCGCCTGTCGCCGCTGTGATATCCGAGGCCGCGCCGCGCAGCTGCCAGGACTGCTGCCGCCCGGACCGTGGCTTTTTCTGCGTTGCGTTGCTTGTATGCGGTTGTTCGAAATATCGAGATACATTGAATAAATAAATGAAAAAAAGGAAAAAAGGGTCAGGTCAGCATTGACGACTTCGTCATTTCGGTGCCGATATTATGTGACTTGAAGGTGTACATGTTCGCACCGTGACTTTTTGTTCTCTTCCCATCGTTTACAAGTTAACATACATTACGATTCTTGGTGTGACTCGAAGCGGTTTTTTTTGGGGGGGGGGGGGGCAGCCGTAGTGCAAACAAAACTCGCTTCCAGCGACCATGACATGAAACTCCATATTGGGTTTTCGATGCATCTTGTCACTGATGTTTGGTTCCATTTTCGTGCCGCTTGCTTCCTTTTATTTTACGGTCCTTCGCGTTTAAGCGGCCATAACGGCCGCCACCTCTCCTCGTCCTCTCGCTACAACTTGGATTTGAGAGCCGCCGGTGAAAAGCACCCCCTGACATTTTGACAATTCTCCACCTCTGGCTGTGGCAGATATGGCGGTAATACTTCAGCAACGCACATAAACGTGGGTCCCAGCGACTGTAATTGCTGTAAAGGTTAGGTCATGTTTGATTATGTTTGATTATGTTTTAGACTTTTCAGCTGTGGCAGATATGGCGGTAATACTTCAGCAACGCACATAAACGTGGGTCCCAGCGACTGTAATTGCTGTAAAGGTTAGGTCATGTTTGATTATGTTTTATACTTCAGCTGTGGCAGACATGGTGGTAATACTTCAGCAACGCACATAAACGTGGGTCCCAGCGACTGTAATTGCTGTAAAGGTTAGGTCATATTTGATTATGTTTTATACTTCAGCTGTGGCAGACATGGTGGTAATACTTCAGCAACGCACCGGCCAAATTTAATGATTGGGAACAGTGGGTACGGTGTTAAAAAATGGGTCCAAATTACCATAGTTGGTGTATACATCATTGTGAAGTGTATATTGACATTGGTGAAATGCTCGATTTTTCAACATCTTGAGCACTAGGATAAAATCTACAAAATGACCAACTGATACTGACAGCCGACGGGCTAGGATTGTTGAGGATTAAAACAGGAACAAGGCATAGGGCCAAAAGACGGAGGTAACTGTGGGGCTGGCGTCACCGTCGCGGCCGGGCAATCAAATCAAGGTTCAAGTTACTATCACCGTTGTTGGTCTGGAGTCATGGGGAAGCTTTATGACGTCATCCGATTCTAGCTACAAGCGAATCTTAGGCGGACCCGATCGGATTTAATGGCTACGAGCAGTAGGTTTGGTCCCGATCGGACTTAATGGCTACGAGCTGTAGGCCGACCCGATCGAACTTAATGACTACGAGATGTAGGCCGACCCGATCGGACTTAATGGCTACCAAGCTGTAGGCCGACCCCATCGGACCTAATGGCGGGGTTAGGTTAGGTTAGATTAGTTTAGTTTCATGAATTCCAATATATTTCACTATATGAAACTAAACTAACCTAACCTAACCTAACCTATCCCCGCCATTAGGTCCGATCGGGTCGGCCTACAGCTCGTAGCCATTAAGTCCGATCGGGTCGGCCTACAGCTCGTAGCCATTAAGTCCGATCGGGACCAAACCTACTGCTCGTAGCAATTAAATACGATCGGGTCCGCCTAAGATTCGCTCGTAGACAGAATCTGGTGACGTCATAAAACTTCCCCATGACTCCAGACCAACAACGGTGATAGTAACTTGAACCTTGATTTGATTGCCCGGCTGCGACGGTGACGCCAGCCCCACCGTTACCAAGACGGACACAACAACAACGGACAAACATCTCAAACTGTGAATTGTGATAAACTAGACATCTTGCCTCATGAAAATTATCTTCCATATACATTTTACTACGATTGTGCAGCCTCACCAACCACTACTTACCCAATCCGCCGGACCCAGATTCACAAAAGTACACGTTGACGTGCGACTCGGCACACTGCACTACCGAAATGGCGGAAATCTGTAAAATTAGTGTTGTCACTTGCTGTTTCCCGAGCCTTCTGGTACATTCTTTTTGGTAAAATCCTACAAATTCCTCATCACTCTTTAAATGAACACACAAAAAAATAATTAAGATAAACCAAATTGTTTAATTTCTTATTAAACATTGTCTAGAAAATGAAATGTCATTAATTTATACGGGGACCTACTGTTTAGAGCGGCAAATATTAGATTTCGCGGAGCTGCCCATCCCGCGGTTATTTAATAATTGATATGGAAAGATAATTCGTAAATAAGATATACATAAATAATAAAACCAAGAGGAATCGATATCAATGCCATAAACCCAATGTATGTTGTTCTGTAAGTTGAGGTCGACACTAGAGATGCAAAAATTCCCCAAAAAACAGGAACCGGCCCTGCACCGCCACCGCTCATACATGAGTTGGGACCGGCATCAAGGCCGGCCACATGTGGCAGCACCCGCCAGGCCCGGCACGCGGCAGCTAGGAATCTGCATGTATACTTCATTCTACACTTAAAATCTTTTAGCAGGAATATTTATAGTTTGCAATGTGCATTTTGCACCATTTTAACATACACCACATTGAAACACCAATGGATAATGGATATATATGGACCATGGAGTAAAAAAATCCCACACAAGTCAGAACTTGAGATAAAAAATCAACAACAGACTAACAGGAAAGTCGAACAGGTCAAGGTGAGTAGACTTCTTTCATCTTCGGTGGTTTGCAAAAATAAAAAAAACAAAAATAAGACTCATGATATATAGATCATGCAAGTCCAAACGAGCAGCTTAAAAGTATGTAATAAGTATGCATTCATCACTCAACATCACACAATGCAATGTTTGGGTTGTAATTGTAATAGCTTCTACAAACAATGTTGAGGTACTACCTACTTACTTATTTGATCAATGTTGACATGGACTAGTAAATAATAAATATACTTCACAGGATAATGGGGAAAAGGCAAGTTTTCCTGGACATTTAAGTATCAGTATGACAAACATACTAAAAACATTGGGAGTGACAATCATATCTTGAATGCTAAAAGTAAAATAATCAATCTGTTTTAAATTACAGAGTATCCTCGGTTTTCTCACTATCCAAGCCAAGATATCTATAACTAACATCCAAGGCAGTCACACACAGAGCCACTCTTATACGGCCTTGTCACATATTTATACAGCCTTGGGCAGTGGGCACAGATAAACAAAGCTTGAGCTACTTCACTGCCAAGGCCAAGGCCGTACAACTGCCTTGGTACAACTTCACACGTCCGTCAAGCTAGCAGCAGATTCATATTCGCGAATCTGCTGCTGCCAGACAGACATTCGCCGGGCTCGAAATCGCATCTTAGACGCGAGCAGCAGATTCAGATATTCGCCGGGCTCGAATATACTGCTACCAGCAGCAGATTCGGCGAATGTCTGTCAGCTGGCAGCATATTCGTGAACAACTTCCGCGGCATTTTTCGCGCATCATCTGAACGCCAGCAGCAGATTCGCAACGTGATGTGTTTGAGTTGAGTTGTTCGGTGAGAGATGGGTACCTTCTAGGTAAGTAGGTATTGATCAACGTATTACTGACTTGAAGCAGTCAGTGAGTGGCACCTCTAACCTCCTCCTACTTACCTAGAAGGTACCCATCTCTCACCGAACAACTCAACTTAAACACATCACGTTGCGAATCTGCTGCTGGCGTTCAGATAATGCGCGAAAAATGCCGCGGAAGTTGTTCACGAATATGCTGCCAGCTGACAGACATTCGCCGAATCTGCTGCTGGTAGCAGTATATTCGAGCCCGGCGAATATCTGAATCTGCTGCTCGCGTCTAAGATGCGCCAAAAAGGCCGCGGAAGTTGTTCACGAATATGCTGCCAGCTGACAGACATTCGCCGAATCTGCTGCCAGTAGCAGTATATTCGAGCCCGGCGAATGTCTGTCTGGCAGCAGCAGATTCGCGAATATGAAGCTGCTGCTAGCTTGACGGACGTCAACTTCACTGCTGTGTGTAATGGCGGCTGAAGTATTTGACAATTGTGAAGCGTTGAGCTCAAAACGGCGCAGACAATTAATCCCGTCACCGAAATGACTAACTTTATCACCATAAATAACTTAAAATCACCAAAATGAAAATGTCAACATATTGCGGATTCGGCAGATGGACTTCTTTAAAAATATTTAAACTTCAACTGACACCAAGGGTTAAGATTTGATACTACAGCTTATTTTCGAATACGAACATGAACAATTGTCTTCACACAATGCGACAATTCTGAGGCGTCGCGATTCTGAGGTGTGAAGTTGTGAATATCTGTCAAAGTGACACATTCGCGAATATCGATCTACTGCTTAATTGACACACGTGATTCTTTTACGGTCCAGTCCTGGCGAATTCGTCGCAAATGTGACTCATCAAAACACATTGTTTGGAAATTGGGTTTGAATGTGTTGTTGGAGAGTGTGTCACGTGTAATTATGCAAGGTCATATAAAAATTATGGAGCTATTGTGATAAGAAGTTGAAGTGGAACTAGACAGGTTTGCATTCTGGGATAGGTCTTGGCCACTTAAGATTTCTTTCCAAAATGTTTTTTGTTTGTGTTTTGCAGTCTTTCCACCTTTGTAATTGTAATTGCATAAAATACAATATTTGTTCACTACCAAAACTACAAATGATATGTCTTGAATATGTCCTTTCTCATGTGGAACTAAATAGTAAATATGTATCAATAAATATTCTCAGTAATATGTATTTACAATAGTATTAACAATAATTATTATCATATAGTGGGTGGTTTTGTTCCATAGGTACTTATTTGTTATACAAAATAATTTGGGGTGACCTGGGGCAATGGGATGACTAAATATAATATTGTATGCCACCCTACCTAGTTACTAGTGATGACAGTGGAATATGATTTGGGGTAGTTGTTACTGTTTGACTGCACTTGACTCTCGCACTGCTGCAGTGACTGAGCTGATGAATTGATCATGCATTGACCCTGTAGTTTGATTTATTAAGTTTCACTGGTGTGTCCACTCCTTGCTAGGTCGTACTAGTCATCACTTTTAATTTGTAAACTGTGACATTGTTATGTGTTATGCTGGTGTTTTACTGTTGTATATTTTGTTTTCTCAATTTATCATGATCTTTAAGCATGTATGTTCTGACTTCTGCCAATATTTATTTATATTTAATTAGTTTTTTAAATTGATAACTTGTGCTGAGCCCGGCATGAGACCGGCAAGCCTGAGTTCAGACACAGCTTCAGGCACGCCGGGCCTGAATTTGGGCCCAGCGCCGGCTCCGTGGTCCTGAAATTTGCGTCTCTAGTCGACACATACATTTGATGGGCTTGAACAATTAGCAGCTCACTTTCGGATGAATACTGGATGAGGCTGATACGCCGGTTTTCCGTAAATAAATATTGTTTCGTTAACATGTATGTAGTATTTAGCAATAATAACAATCAAAAACTAATTGCTAATAGGCAATTATTTGAATAAAACTTAGTTCCGCCGTTGCAGTCACAGCGCCACCTGCCGGTGATATGGTGGCGCCACCTTCATGACATGAGTTCAACGTCAAATACGATATGTTTGCTACATGGTCTCTACAGGAGACCATGTAGAGATTATCAAGGTTCTCAACAGCTGACAGCAAAAAAGGGCGGCCGGGTTCAATCCTCGGTTCGCGATAATTTTGAGAATGTGTAGACTGCCTGATAGTCTCGTAGACCAAATATGATCAGCGACCGACGTAGAGATAATGTAGACTTCTCAGGCAAGGCCATCCACCAAAAGGTCTCGAAATGGAAACCGTGCAGATTTCTCAGGGAAGATAATTTAGCTAAAGTTCTAAAAAGTGTTTCTGAGTGTAGAATAGATCCTGTCTCAGTTGGTAAAATACGTACCGGCGCATTTACCCAACACAGACACCTACCTTCACCGGCTGAAACAGCGTTACTCAAACGGTTTCCCTCCTGGAACTACTGTTTTCAGCCTGGATATCACTAATCTGTACGGTAACATACCTATCGATGAGGCGGTGCAGACAGTCATGAATCTGTTACAGATGCACAGGGATTCCATCAACTTGTTCGGCCTAGCTTGGATGGATGTGGAACCCCTTCTTAACCACTGCCTAACGAACAGTTACTTGAGATTTGGCCAGTCTTTCTACAAACAAAAAATTGGACTGCCCATGGGGGCCGTATAGCGCCCTCTATAGCTATTATATTCAAGGGAGCCCTGGAATATATTTTTCTTTCCTCTGACCGCGCCCAGCCCGACTTGTACATGCGCTATATTGACGACTGCCTGTGTGTCTGGCCGCACGGGTCAGATGCGTTGACATTTTACTTTGAATATGTGAACACTATATGTACACTATATGAACACTATATGTGAGACGGTGGGAACTGGTGGTAGACGGACGTTGGTTGGTGCTCCGATCCTGACTGTCCTTTTCTATCGCATCCTGAGGTAAGTGTGATTTGAATGGCCATTGTCTAGCTCAATTCAATATTTCTGATTAAACTGGCGTAATCTTTTCATTGCATTAAGGTGAAGAATAGTTAAATTATCGGAAACTAAGTACGTGTCAAACTTGGCGCGCCTCAGCAGCGAACAAGGTAATTCAAATCGGTCGCGCTTCAGGTGCTGCCATATCCGAGCTTTGGTGTGCCAAATGTTCCTTGGCTTTTCCGTCGGCCCTGCGTCGGCCTTTCTAGGTAACTCTCTAGACATTGGCGCAGACCAGCTGGCGACGTCAGCTGTTTGTGCGCAGTCAGCACATTTCGATTTGGTTGTGTAGCGCCATATTTTCGGGAGCTGGGTGCATCATAACATTTGAGATTGCTGTGATTGGGGAGTCTTTGAGGTGAGATTGGGTCAAATTGTATTTCTTCAGTTAAGTATTGTGATAATCTGGCTCCGTTGAAAACAGATATTTAACTAGTTGCCATGCCCGCTGTCTTTCTGTGAATGATTGGGGCTGGTCTATGTAGCATTGGTGGATAACTTGAGCGCCTTTCCTTACCTGATTTGTCTGACAATAATTGTTCTCCTACTCCCTGTCACCTGTTGTACGGTAGACTGAGTTAAAATATGGCACCCTCTCAGAAGGAGCAAATAGAAAAGCTGTCTGCAGAAAATGCTGAGTTGAAAAATCTGGTGGCAACCCTTACAGAGAGATTGGATAAAGTTGATGCCTCGCTGGAAACTGTATCCATGTATCAGAGTGAAACGCTAACCAGGCTGGAAGGGGTTGAGGATAATCTCTGCCAGGTGACAGCAGAACAGTTATAGTTGCAGCAGGATCAGGCAGAGTTGACAGTGAGATTAGAGGCCCAGCAGATGTACTCTAGGAAACAAACTCTCCTTCTAACTGGGCAGGCTGTGGAAGGACAAACCAGGGGTGAGAACATTCGCTTGTACGTGCTTCAGCTGCTCAGGGAATACTTGGGGATGACTGATCTTGAGCCTAAGGGCATCTGCGCATGTCACAGACTCAGAAACCTGAAGGTGATCCTAGTGAGGTTTGTTTCCCTGGATGATGCTGAGAGAGTTTACAGGGGGAGGACTAAACCAAAGAAAAAGGGGCTTCTCATCTTTGAGTCGCTGACATCTGAGAGGCTAGCCACGGTCAGTGTGATTCGAGACCTCAAGCAGGCAGGCAATTCCCAAGTACTCTCATACTATACTCAGGGAGGGAAAATCTTTGTTCGAACATCTGAGAACAGGGAAGTGAAACCAGTTGAGATTCCGTTTGGTGCCACAAAGGAGCAGGTCATGAACCTGTGCAGTGGAAAAAAGGTTACTCTCTCCCCTATGAACATTCGTGATCATGTTCAACAGGTGCACAGTGTGTCAGGTCAGGTCCAGAATGGGCATACTGGTGTCAGGTCAGTGGCTGGTGGATCAGGATCTGCTGGCAGTGGCAATGCAGGCCCCGTATGGCGCAAGGTACCACCCAAAAGGAACATGCGCTCAGCTCCAGCACCACAGCCACAGGCCAACCAGGGGACATCCAGTCCAGAGACAACCTAGCCTGTATATCACCTCACGGGTTAAAGACATTGCTCCCAGTCCAGTACCAGTGTGTAGACCAGCCTTAGTTGCTTAGTACTTCTTTTTTCTTACAAGGTATTACTTTTATATCCTTGTATATATATATATATATATATATATATATATATATATATATATATATATATATATATATATATATATATATATATATATATATATATATATATATATATATATATATATATATATATATATATATATATATATATATATATATATATATATATATATATATATATTTTGCATTAGTTCATTAATTTGTTCTGAGTTTTTCTTCTTCTTACATTAAAAGGTTAGTAAAAATTACTTCTGTAAATGCATATTCAAATTATCACAATGTGATTGTTGATGGAACACTCAGACTTATTCCTGATGACTCCCCAATCATGGATACTCGTCCCTTTGCATTGCCAGACTTCACAGAGATAGCTCAAAACTGTCAGTCTCTCTTGCCATCACAGTCATTGAAGCTACTACAAAATGGTTTGTCAATATTGCATATAAATGCCAGGTCCCTTCATCAAAGCTACCAAGAGATAGTCACTCTAACAACTAGTAACGCTCATGCTGCACACTTCATTCTAATATCTGAAACATGGCTTGATCCCAATCTTCTGTCTGGGTACCAACTGCCTGGCTATGAGATGATACACTCTATGCCTGAAAGCTGTAGCTTCATTGGTAAAGGATGTGCTATATACATCAGGAAAGACATGTCCCCTTTTTGCAAAAAAACTTGACAGTCTTTGTATTGAAAAGAATGAGTTTCAGTGCATTCTTGTCCAGGTTGCCTATCCAGGCAAGCCAGTATTTCTTGTTGGTGTCACCTTCCACCTTCACCTTCATACCCGCTGGCTCTTGTTTTGCCATATTTAGAAATGACACTGAGCAGTATTAATAGCCTACAAAGAGTGTGTTTCTGGGGAGGTGATTGGAACTTAAACCTATTCCAATACAACAGTAGGGCTGATGTAAAAACTTTTCTAGACTGCCTTAATTCTTTCTGTTTTTTCCCCACCATAACTATTCCAACCCGTATATCAACAACCCCACCCTTCAGTGAAACGCTTATAGATAATATATTTACAAATTCACTTAGCTCAATCTTGCACAGCTGCACTATCTGTTGTGGCATAGCAGATCACCAGGCTGTGCTCTGCTCTACCAGCATTCTCAGTCCTGACCCTCATACTGAGCGGGTGCCTGCAGTGAAAAAATTTAACTTCACTAGACTAGATGAATTAAAGGAGAACATTGTTGGCAAATTTGCTACATTTCATATGCTTAGTGACCCTGAGCATGCTTGTGATTTTTTTATTTCTACTATTCAGCAAGAGGCTGACAACCTCTCATCAACCACAACACACAGGAAAACCACACCCATCCAGCCCTGGGTAACCTTTGCCATCCTCCGTAGCATGAACACGCGTAATAAACTGCTGAAAGAGTTTTTACGGAACCGTAGTGTCGAGAATGAGGCAAAATTTAAAAGATATAGAAATGTTCTGAGGCTCACTTTGCGTCAAGCAAAGAAATGTTATTTTCAGAATCAATTTAACAAAAATAAGAATAACCCAAGGCTCCTCTGGGAAAACTTGCTCCAAGCTATCCAAAAACAGAAAGCAAAGCCTAAACCTGCATCAAGATTTTAAATTGATGGTGAGTTTGCTACAGATGAACAGCTTATTGCAGAGTCTTTTAACACATATTATAGCAATGTTGCACCTAACCTTGATACTGCTCTGGGGCCTAGTAGCTCTGGTCCATTATCCTACATGCAAGGTGTTGAGGTGCCCGAGACGATGACATTTTCTCCAGTCACAGAGCATGACGTCTTTACTATTGCTATGAGCCTTAACCCGCGAGTCACTGGGGGGGGGGGCTTTTTTTAGCCCCCCCCCCCCCCCTTAGGAATATTAGGCATATCTCAATAACTAATGCAGATATCGACGCCAAACTTTCAGTACCTATCCGGGCATCATTTTCACACATTATAAGAATTTTTTTTAAAAAAATCGTCAGATTTTTTTTTTAGATATAGTGAATTTAGTGACGTCACTAAACACGATTTTGACACAAAAATCGGCTAAATTTTGCCAGGCCCTACAAATGCCGCATATGAAGCAAAATGCAATCGAAAAACGCTAAAAGGTAGAACATTGCAAGGGCTACAAACCGGCTATCTCGAAATTTCGAAACATTTGGGTTTTGACCCCCCCCCCCAAAAAAAAAATGCTCACAAAATCAAATTTTTCAAAGATATTGAAAAAAACGGAATATATATCAGATAGCAACATATGGGCAACTACCATACCAAATTTCAAAATTATATCATCTTTTTTTACTTTTATGACATATAAAGTATGGGTAAATCATGACGTCAGATTTTGAAATTGCGTTTTTTGGATTGTATTGACCGGATACAGACAAATAAATACCAGCACTATTTTCTTTAGATAAATCTGATATAGAAACATGCCTTTTTTATTTCGATTTATTAATTTCAAATTTTGACCTTCAGTGACCTGAACTTGACCTGAACTTGACACTAACTTCACGTAAATGAAGTCAGGTGGTAAAATGACTTCTACTATCGAATTATACGCGTAAAAGCATCCATAAACCATGTGCTGCATGACTTTCGTAGATATTTTGTGTGTAGTAACCTTTTGTGACCTGACCTTGACCTTGCTCTTTTCCAAAAATCTCACTGTAGCTCATGTGGGATATGTATCATACATTTGAAATCACTTTAGGTGATTATAGGCGTAATCGAAGGCCATGGATGGCAAGTATTGTCCATAAACTCAAATACCTCGATTTTGACGTTTGACTTGACCGTGACCTGACATGTGACCTTAGTTTGATTTTGTTTAAGTTTGCGTTAGGCTTCTCTCATTGAGCGCTTTCGAATGCCGCCTTGCGCGTCCCGCTGCAATCATTGGTTCTGAAGATACCAGGGGGGGGGGCTAAAAAAAGCCCCCCCCCCCCCCCCCCCCCCAGTGAGTCGTGTTACAGAATATACCCCAGTGACTGCCGGGTTAATGAGACAGGGGCAGGATTTGATGGAATCAGCGCCAAGTTGCTTAAACACCTTTTGCCAGCTATTCTCTCCCATCTAACCCATACTATTAACCTTTGCATTATTCACAATACATTCCCATCAATGTTGAAGGAGGCAGTGATTACACCAGTCTTCAAAGGGGGTCAAAGGACCCTGTTTTCCAGCTATAGGCCAATTTCGGTGTTGCCAGTTATTTCAAAGATCCTAGAAACCTTAATGTACAAACAGCTTGTATCATTCATATCTGATCATAACATTCTTTTTGACTTGCAGTTTGGTTTTAGAGCTAAACACTCTACATATATGCCGCTCTCCATCCTGCATGATTTTATCACAGATAACTTAACTTGTAATCAGAAAACGGCTGGCATCTTTCTAGATTTGGCTCGTGCCTTTGACACGGTCAACATAAACATATTGTTGCAAAAGCTTAACATGTATAGCATTTCTGATAATGCTATTCTTTTTCTAACTTCCTACCTTACTAACCGAAAGCATAGGGTCAAGTTTGATGGCATCGTCTCGGGCGCCAAGGACATCACGTGCGGGGTTCCTCAGGGATCTGTGATTGGGCCACTCCTGTTTCTGATTTATATAAATGATCTTTATAAAGTTTGCCCAGTTGCAAAATGTCTACTTTTCGCTGATGATACAGCAATATTGTATTCGGCACCATCCATGACTGACCTTCAAAATATAATATTACAATCATTTCCGAAGATTGTTTCATGGTTGCACGCAAATAGGCTCTCCTTATCAGTACATAAAACATTTTACCAGGGTTATACCAACAGTGCTGGAGTTCATGATCTGAAAATTCCATTGGGTAATTCAGAGTTGATTCGTGCTCACACAGTGAAATACCTAGGGGTACTCATAGATGAAAATATGAAGTTTAAGTCCCATGTTAATAAGTTATCTGGGATCATTAGTAGACATGTAGGTGTTATAGGCAGATCTAGATATCTTTTGAATAAAAATATCCTAGTGATGTTGTATAATGCCCTGATTCTACCCTACCTGACGTACTGTGTATGCGTATGGGGATCTAACTATGACGTCACGCTACATCCGATCATTGTTGCACAGAAGCGCGCGGTTCGTTTAATTGCGGGTGTGCCTGCTAGATTTCACACGTCGGCGCTATTTCGGGACCTAAATCTTCTGAAATTTACTGATCTTGTGCAGTACCAGATCCTAAATATCTTGCATGGTTTCTTGAGGGGACACTACCATGTGTCATTGCTAAGAAGTTTACATTACACGTACCAACTCGATCTACTAGAATATCTCAGCATTTTTCTGAACGAAATTTATCTGCGACTGGACTAGTTGTCCCCAATTATAGAATGTATAACTATCGTCAGTTTTCACTATTCTGCAGAGCTCCCTTAATTTGGAATATAATTGTTGCCCAACCAATACCAGATATCAGAGATGTTCCGTTTGGCAAATCATTCTTCAAGAAAGTCATTAGGAAACTTTTTATTGATTCCTATTAGTTTTGTATCAGGTTAAGTCCTACCTACCAAGTTGTCCACCAAGTTCATCCATTATTTATGTATATATTCAGGGATTGCAGGGCGGGGCCTCAGGAATCACTGTAGCCCTATACCCTGCCCTGCGACGCCCAATGAAAGCTGAAATTGAGGAGGTGTTAGTAGCAATAAGGATATGATGTTTGCAACATAATTTCAGTTTTAGTTTTTCTTTGCTAATTGCATTGTAATATATTTCAATGGCCATTCAAACACACTGTCCGTCCCGACTTTACCCACCCTGTTGCCTGACCAGGACTCTTCAACCTTCGTTCCCAGCTCTGAGCCGCCAACGTGTCCGGCCGGCCAGAAAGATGGCCAAATCTGGAAATCTGCCCAGCGATGTGGTACTGGGAGCTGCCGTCTGCTGGCTGTCGGCCGGTTGTTCTAGTGACCGGTGGACGGTGGCGGCCGAGACTGGCAGGCGACTGACGTGTCAGACGTGTCAGCGGCAGATGGAGGTTAACGACAAGCCGCGGATGAAGCTGAGTCAGGGGGTGGAGAAGGTCAGCATACCGGGACGGTCTACCTGCTACCGTCTCTACAAGGACGGCTCGGCGCTGATTGACCTGATGACCCGGTACAGGGAGCCGGCGCCGGACGCCACGGGGACGCAGAAGACCCTCTGTCGCCACCCCTTCCAGGTGAAGATGTGAAATGAGCATGCACTGATGGCGACGAACGCGCCCCGGTACCGGATGGCGGTCGGGAAGGAGATCCGGCTGTTGGAGTTCGGCCTGAGACGCTCCCAAGGACTCGGCGGAGGCCTGTCCGCCTTCCGCCTACATGGTTGGAGCGTTGGTTGGAGCGAGTAACGTGCTGGCTGGTGAACGGTACGCACGCGCTCCCCGTTATTCCCGTGTTCTCCGAGCTGGAGCGCCGCCTGACGGCGCCACCTGCGCCACCTATGCTGCCACCTATACCGCCGTCCTTATTTCATATTTTTTTTGTATTATTTTGTTATATGTGACATTGTTTTCATCATGTTTTGTTAACCTTGATGGTGCTACCTTAACCTCTTCCTAACATTAACAACTAACACTTCTCACCCTCTAACAAAACTAACTGTCTCATCCTTTATACCCCTCCCATATGGTAGCGCCATCTATATATATCTATACCTATTTGTATTACGTTTATATTACAATTGTTTGCTACAATGCCAATTTTTTCAACGAAATATACCGCCGGTGGAATCCGGTCTACAACAACAACACTATTCATCCTACCATCAAGTTCACCATTGAACGAGCAGACACGATCGACCACCAGGGACAGATTCCTTTTTTGGATACCCTCATCAGTGTGCGCCCAGATCGCCACTACAACACACAGCTTTACACTAAACCGGTAGCAGCCTCCATTATCCTACCCTTATACTCCGCACAACCATTCAAAATGAAAAAGGCAGTAGCAAAATCACACTTTCTACGAACCCTCAAGGTTTCCTCCGACCCGGGTAGTGAAAAACGCAGCACTGATATGATCCATACTTTGTTCCGGGCAAATGGCTACCCTTCCCGTTGGCTTAATGGGGTGGCCCGCCAGGCTATGAAACAACACTGCAACAAAAACGACAACAAAACAGTGACTGACAAAAACGCAAACAAAACAGGGAAAAAACAATCACGCAAGGATAGGATTTACGCGACCCTCCCATTCATTGACGATAACCTGACCAGGAAAGTGGATGCCGCCCTGAAATCTATGAATCCAAACCTGACAGCGTCGTGGAAAAATGAAAACACGATAACCAAACGACTGGTTCACTCGGCTTTGGAGCCCCCACCATGTCGCGCCGGAAGAAGATCCTGCCGCACGTGCGACAGTGGACTGCATGGCCGGTGTACCACAAAACAAAATGTGGTCTATCAGATCACCTGTAGGATTTGCGCTGCCTCTGACGGACCACCTCAGACCTACATAGGTGAGACCAAACGGTGCATCAGGTACAGGTTCGATGAGCATTTTAGGGACGGTGCAAATCGCACTCAGCAGACTCCGTTTGGTGATCATATGCTTAAATGTCATCCGAATGAGTCAGAGCCGCGACTATCTATCGCTATACTCCGTCGATGCAAAGACGCAGCAGACCGAAAGATAGCCGAGGCACTGGCCATTCGGGACAGACAGCCAAAATTGAACAGCCAAATTGACACCTGGCCACTGATAGAATAAATTGTTGTGGCAAATCTTCCTTTTGCCTTCTGCACCGTTTGGTCTCTATTTAATAACCTAACTCTTGTTGGGTATGTAGTAGGCAGCAATGGCTATGTTAGTTGTTGGTAGTGTATCAGTTATACATACGTATGTGATTTAGACTTCAGATGTGACGGTGTACGTGTGGATGTATGCATTTGTGGATAATTTTCGTCGGTGGCTTTCGCATAGCCAAGTGGCACGTGTTGTTTCTTTGGCTTGCACAAAGTTTGGTGTAATATTGTGAACTCTGACGAAGCCGCAAGGCGCAATATAAGTTCTTTTGTCCTTTATTTCTGATTTTCGATCTTTTCTGAATTATCATGAGCACAGGCTATTTCAATATAACTTGTAAAGACATATCGTAACTTTCCGAAAGTATTAAATATATGACTGATCTCCTCTTGCAAAAAATCATCACTGCAAATGTGGAAGGCCCGTAAGAAAAAAACAATGACGATTCCATTTTTCACGCGTTCGTTATGGCCAGAGAAGAAATGAACATAATCTTCCTTATTTGTAGGTTTGCGATATACTGTAAATTTGATCGTACTTCCACTTCTCATGATCAGTGTGTCCAAAAATGGTATTTTGCCATCATTTTCCATTTCAACTATGAATTGTATTTTTGTATCTATTGCATTTAGAGCTAGTAGTTTGTCTTCCAAGTTGACGTTAAGTTTTAGGTTCAGTTTTAGGAGATGTTCAAATGGAAGGGACGTGTCAAAACTAGGAACGTGTTATAACTATAATTTTAGATCAATACGCAAGTAATGTTTCTCTTAGTTTGCCTGAAGCTGATTGTGATTTCTTGACTTTGTATTAATGTCTTTGTGTCTAATGTCTTTAGAATTTAAATATTGATAATTTACACTGACGAAGACACCCTGTTTGTCGAAACGTCTGTTTGTTTAGGAGCTTGCTTTGAATGTTATCATTGATTGCGAAAAAAACTTACATCGAGTGCGGCATTTTTGGAGGCTCTGTGACGTTTCCGATCAAACTGATCCGTGAAGCAATCCGTGAAGCATCCGTGATGCATGACTGACTATCAGTATAAGTCATGAATAACAACATGCAAACTATGCCAACTCGAATGAAATAAGGGCGGAATGATTTGAACCCAAGGCAAGCAAGTATTCGCAAAGCACTCTGCACTGCGCCACAGTAGCAAAATGCGAGGGAAATGCATATTGGATACAATATTATTACGTCATAAGTTTCTGAAGTGTCAACTTCTATGAAATACAGTGATAAAATGCCTTTAATAATAATTAACAAGAAAATTCAAACTTAAAAAAATACTTTGAATAAGTTGTGGTGCCGCGCCTGCGGCGGTTATAATTTGGTTGCGGCTTATCACCGATTGTTGCGCCGCAGTTAGGAGACGGCGCGCCATAGCTGCCGACAGCGTTCAGCTGTTGTTTTCAATCAGGTACTTTTCGTTCGTCTCGTAATATGTTAATCTAATTTCTGTTTTCTACGCCTTTCTGTATCACGTAAATTGACCTGTAAACTATTGTATCTGTATTTTATTATTGTCTGTTTTTACCAAGTCATTCTGATGTTATATGTTCACTTTATGGTATTTATTTCGCATAAAAGTGTTTTCTGTTTTTGTAAAAACAGTGTTGCTTCCGTTCTGTTTTCTCTCTCTCTCGGCCTCGCTCACGACGTTTTTGCTGCGGCTAATATAAAGCCCAAGTTTAACGTGTTGTTTTAGGGTGAAGGCTGAGTATCTCCGACCGAGCTATCCTTATGACTCTCCTACTTTTTGACCCTGTTTAACCCGTCAGCTTGCCGTGTTTGACCTAATTTCCAGCGTCCGAATTCCCGACCTTTTTGCAGAGCAAAATTCCTTTGTTTAACCTCCGAACACGCCCCCAACCCACAAAGTCTTTAATTAGCTTTCAACTCAAAATCAGATATATTTTGCAATGCTACACAAGAATGGCACCAGTGACGTCATTAACGTAACTTGCTACGGGACTTGGGTATACTAAACGGGAATATGGGGTGATAGCCTTTGACGATACCCGAGCGCTGCTTGGACACACGCTAGTAGCGCTTTCGTTCTCCATGGCAACCAGGCGTCAGCCAATCAAAAGCCAGAAAGGGAATACGTTCTGGCTTTTCATTGGCTCACGCCCGGTTGCCATGGAGAACGAAAGCGCTACTAGCGTGCGTTTGAGCAGCGCTCCGCTTC
This sequence comes from Chirona hameri, assembly GCA_036785665.1. Classification (NCBI taxonomy): domain Eukaryota; kingdom Metazoa; phylum Arthropoda; class Thecostraca; order Balanomorpha; family Balanidae; genus Chirona; species Chirona hameri. The sequence continues at coordinate 49,977 of JAXIVJ010007893.1, forward strand.
TCAGCATATAATCAGGAACAACTCGCCACAAATTGTTAAGTGCGCCGAGAAGCATGACAATGACTTTGTAAACAAATCACCGACGCTAAATAGGTCGCCGTCGATGTGCATCGATGAGCTTCCGATTTAATTGCCAGTTTTGTTATTGTTTCTTAGTTTTTTTGGGGAAAAAATCTTATTTTTTCATAATATAAAGCATGGTGTTATATACAGCCACATACAAATTATACAAAACTCCTAATGTTGAAAACAAATGAAGCGATTTTCAAAAATTGAGGGTCGCAACCACTAACTATGCCGCCGTTGATGTGCATCGATGAGCTTCCGAATTTATTGCCCCTTTTTCCAATCGCTGTTAGTTTTAGAGGATCGCCGGGCATATAATCATAACAAGCAGAACGCACAATATATTTTCCACTCCATTGCGTAAAAAAGCAATACGGGAAAGCCCGCAGTTTGATGAGGACCAAAAGTACTTGCAAGTACCGGTCGTTAAAAGTGTGGAACCCTTATCGACTATAACTTGAAATATCTTTCGGTAGGAAAGTTGTCATGCAAAATGTGATAAATTTACAATATATTTTGGTCTCGTCTGGCAATGTCAAGTGCTAACTCCATTTTTGTAGGAAAAGGTCATTATTTCCCTTTAAGCATATCTTGATCATTAAGCCAAAATAATGTCATTTCTCGCCCCTCAGCCAGACCGGGGCAGCGTGTGGCCGTCTCGCTCCTCAGCCGGACTGGTGCAGCTTGTGGCCGTCTCGCCCCTCAGCCAGACCGGGGCAGCGTATGGCCGTCTCACCACTCAGCCAGACCGGGGCAGCGTATGCCGTCTCACCCCTCAGCCGGACCGGGGCACTGGGCAGCATATGGCCGTCTCCCCCTCCCTCTCAGCCGGACCTGGGCAGCGTATGGCCCAGACCGTCTCGCTCCTCAGCCACAGACGGGGGCAGCGTATGGCCGTCCCCCCTCTCAGCCGGAACGGGGCAGCGTATGGCCTTGTCACCCCTCAGTCAGACCTGCAGCGTATGCCGTTTCGCCCCTCAGCCAGACCGGGGCAGCGTATGGCCGCTCTCCCCCTCAGCCAGACTGGGGCAGCGTATAGCCGTCTCACCCCTCAGTCAGACCGGTGCAGCGTATGGCCGTCTCACCCCTCAGCATGAATTAAGGGATGGATAATTATCCGCGGTAAACGCAATCTTAAATAGGATCGTACCTTAGGCGCAACTATCTGTATCCCGTTAGAAATATTCGCACCGCACCGAGCCGCGTGCGACGACAGCCGAGTCGGACCAGAGCATCAGTGACGTCACGCTAATGTGAGTTTGGGGCGCTAAAATCCCCGGATGACTCTACCTCTCTTATATGGCCTTGAATTTATGCATTATTGTCACGGTAGATAACGGCGGCCGCGAATTCCTTGTGCATTTGTTGACAGTAATTATTGACAAGGCCGTAATCCGTATAAGAATAAATAATTGAAGATTGAGTGAGTTCCATTGGTTTTTGAACGGTGACGCCGAAATGCTGCTTGTGTGGGTCGAGGGCGAACGTTAAGTGAGTATTTGTTGGCCTAGCCAAAGAGAAACAATCCTTTCCAAATCAAATACCTTATCACAGACAGATGAGTAACGTGTTCCAGATCACATAGGTAAACTCACCTGCTTGGCCTCCCCACCCTTGACCACTCAAGGGGTGATGGTAAGGTTATCATGTCTTGGCAACGAATACCTGTCCTGTCCAACCAGTTAGCAAATTTAGAACATAATTTTAACATTTTCAAGGATGTGCTCATTGTGTTTCATACTAAGATGACTCAAGTTTGTATTCCTTTGCGATTATCGTGTTTACCAATTTTGGCAATAAAGAATCTCTTTTTCCTGCTTCTACTCCTTTCTGACATGAATTCCCACAAATAGCACTACTGCTGATCCGAGTTTCAATTTCTGCCACAGTGCCTGACAAGCTCTGCCCACTTTGCATAACAAAATTGACGTGTCAATGTTATCACGTCATGATTTTCCTTGTTTTTTTTCTTCTTCAGCTTCAACCAACGCGTGCCCAACTCTCCTCAGAACCAGGCCCATCATCAATTGCAGCGGCAGGTCTGTCTTCTACCTCGAAAAGGACAGCCCAACAGCCTCCCACTCCTGCGCCCCCTGCTGGCCGACCCATACCTGATGTTGGCTGTGTTCTCACATTTTGGTACTGTGCTTATTGTGTGCAATATGGTGTTTAGCCAGCTTTATTCGACCAGCTCATGTACCTGCGTATTGTGAGAGACTGTGTATGTTTATTAAATAAAACCGACACTTACCATGTGAACTGTGAACGGGCTCAGCCCACAGCGCCCCGGCCGCCGCCAAGCGGAGCCACCGTGCAGGGGTGGTAAAAGTGCTTTGAGTGGCCCCGACCAAAAGTGGCACATACAACAATGACCCCAGCACAGCTGCGGTCATTTTTTTACTTCACATGAATACCCTAACACCTGGCTGCATGCCCACATCATCCTTATATTTTAACCAGCGCCGTGCCGGGGGGGGGGGGGGGAGACACCCCCTCAGGTTTTTCGCAGATAGCGGAAAAACGGCGAAGCGCAGCGCCGCCATTTTTGGCACAGCTGTTTGTGCATCAATTGTCCACATTATGTACAAATAAAATCATCGGGTCATCTTAGGTCAGGTCACCAGACCAGATCACGTGACCCCACCTCCCCCCCCCAAATGTGGTCGTACCACAGTCACATTTTTGGGATGCTCGGTTTTACACTTACATGATTTCATAAGGTCACATATATCTACAATCCGCTTAACTTGGATTTTTAATATCAGCGACCTAAGGTCGGTTTATTTTCGTGACCTCCCCATTATAAGTTTAAGGGTAAATATTCAAATGCTTCCTATTCTAAGGAGATGCAAGATAACAGTCTAATTCCTTCTGGATCATGTTATTTTAGAACATTCTTGATGACCTAGGTGTCGTTTTTGTTCAGTGACCCCTACAGGGTCAGTTGAGGTCATCCGAGGTCACCAACAGTTTTATGTCAATAACTCGACATAATGACGATAGATAAGTGAAACTGACACCAATGTGTTTATCTAGTCGTGGGACGTCTTTCCATATGTAACATGACCTACTTAGGTCAACACCACTTGACCTTGACCTAAGGTCACATTTGTAAGTTGACCTGACCTGGTCAACACTAATATGAGGCGAAGCGTGTTGACGAGACAAGCAGGATGGTGTCAAAATTATTGCCTTGTCGTAGTTAGGTAAACAGCTATTCATGATAAACTTTGTTTTAAATAGCCTTTTTGACATTTGATGAGCTCTGAAGCCTAAATTGTTGACCTGAGCTCAAAATTGAGGATTTGAAGGCTTTTTAATTTTTCAACAGCTTTCCATTGTTTTTTTTTCTGTTTGTTCCTAGCTATCATAGTTCCTGTGATATCTGGGGGTTTCTGGAGTGAAGTCCTAAAACTTGAAAATATGACCTTTGATGACCTCTGTTGCCCTCAATATTGATTTGAGGGAAAATACATCTACAGTATCTTCGAATTTACTTGTCGAGAAATTTTGAACGTTTTTTCCGCGTCTTTCTAGCTCTTTTAGTTTTCGATGGTGGGGTCCCAGGACAGTTAAATCCACTGTCCTGACAGTGGACCTCCATTGAAAATGCACTAGTACCCCGGTCTGGCCCCGAGGGAATCTACTGTCCGGATTTCCCGCGCCGTGCCGGGGGTGGAGCGTTTAGACGCCCCCCCCCCCCCCTAAGGTTTTTCGAGGATAGCAAAAAAACGACTGCGCGCAGCGCCGCCTGTTAAGCTGTTAAGGCATCAATTGCCCACATTTGGTAAAATTCTTGACCACAGATCATCTCAGGTCATGTTATCAGGCCAGGTCACCTGACCCCACCTCCAAAAAAGTGTGCGGTCGTATCACAGCCACAGTTATTGGCCGATCAATTTCGTGCTTACAGGATTTCATAAGAGTAATAGCACCTACAATTCGTTTATCTCGGATTTGTTTTATATCGGTGACCTAAGGTCGGGTCAATTTCGTGACGTCCCCATTATAAGTCAATGGGGAAATATTCAAATGCTTCCTATTCTGAGGATACGCATATCACCCCAATTCCTTCTGGATCATGTTATTATAGGCCATTTTTAAAGACCCAGGTGCATTTTTGGTTCAGTGACCCCACGTGTTGAATATATCGTCCGGATTGTTTTTTCTCGTCGGATTTTTTGTTTTAATGTAATTTATTATTATTGTCAATCAAGAGCTGAAACGCAACTGCTAATAACAAAGTAAATGTACATACATAGTGACGTGATGAATATGATGATTAAGTGAATAATACATCTGAAGTGGTTTTGACGATCAGTATTTCAAGGACATGATCGCTTAGTAAATTTTCACAAAAATGACATAGTAATGATGTTTGCTGGTATTTTGACCCCCAAGTACTTCATGAGAAGGAGCATTTTGTGCCCGACCTTATCCATAAGGACAGAAGACTTTACCACCCCTGCCACCGCGGTCGCCGGCGGCCGGGCCACGCAGCCGGACCGAGCCAGGAGGCCGACGACCGTGCTGCCCGCCCGCCTGCGCCCGATCGACGGGGCACCACACAGACGCCGGCCAGCAGCCGACGGGCCCCGACCGAGGGGTGGGGGGCGGGTGGCTCAGTTGGTAGAGCGTCGAACTCGGAATCCAAGGGTTCCGGGTTCGAGTCTGGCTACTGGCGCAAGTCATTCGGTTCCCCGCCACGGAGTGGAGTGGTTCTCCTCCCCACCCGCGGCGGCATATAGCTATAGGCTGGACTACGGTGTGGGCGAGAATCACTCCCCTCCCCTCCCCCCCCAAAAAAAAAACGACTGAGCCCGTTCAGTTGTCTGGAACCGTGCAGTCAAACGCGCGCACCACCGCCAGAGACCGTCTGCGCGGGCGGGCCCACCGGCTCGACACGCCCACCCGCCGGCAGACCGGAACCGATGTCCAGTGGCCTCGACCGAACAGATGTCGTCGACGTCCCCGGCAAGGACGCCACACCGTCCGAGGACAGCAACAGTCGCCCTGTGCCCGCGCCAGCCCCGAAGTCGGCCGGGTCAGAAGCAGCCGACGGTTGCCCGGGCCCCGGGACCGGAGACGGCATAAGGCGACGGTCGGTGCTCCGGTGGCCGGTGTGGCGCGGCATTCCGGACGACGGCCGGCGCTCGTCGCGCGGGTCGCGTATGTCGCGTATGTCACGTTTATCGCGCGAGTTGCGCGCGTCATCCAGGATGTAATGCAACCGCTGAAGATCCGGTACCCTGTTGTTTGGGCCTCTTCTCGCGGTTCGGCAGTACACCAGGCCGCGGCGATGAATACTGATGCGACCTTGCTCCCGTTCGAGGGTTGTCTTGCCTCCAGAAGGCGATAATATATATCGCGGTTTCTGGGCGTCAAGCTTTCCGTGAGGTACAGCTCTGACATGTCACGCGATCCTGGCTTGGCTTTAGCGCCAAACAGGTCAAAGCGATCGTCGTAAACGGTTGTCGCGCATGCTCCTCTTCGTAAATCTGACGATTACCTTAATGTTTCCTTGGAGTCTGTGCGCCGCCTGGATGTCAGCCGTTGTCATTTGAAGACTTGAAAACCTCTTGTTGAGGACTTGTGTGACCTTTTCCTCGATGTCTTCGTTGAATTCAAGCGAGATGAAGTCGTCGCACGTCAGGATGAGAGTTGACGGGCGGCGGTTCAGGTCCATACTCTCTGTCCGCACCTGTAGCTCCTCCAGCGCTTTCGTGTCTCCATTTTCTCGAACTTAGTCTCGAACGCTGTTGCAATAACTTTTGCACTTCCGCCGGCGACCATTGGACTGCGCTGACTTCATTCGAGTTGCTACAGATATGACGAATTATATGTGTTCACGGGACGATTAACCTAAACTATTGGTGCACCATCCGTTATAAACCCTTGTGGGAATTACCTACTACACTTATCTTATCAGGGATGTGACTGCAATGTTGATTGGGGAAGGAGTACCGATGAGCGACTGATGCAGCGACAGATTGGGGGAATTAACGTAATATATATGTAGGAGACAAGCCATGACGTGGTGCAATGTCTACAAAGTAGTGCAATGCAATTGTTCGCGGCTCCATGCAATTTAATTTTCAGTTCAAGGTCTCAATGTTTAAATGTTTGTTTCAAAGAGCAGTGTTTACTGACACCTCCAATGCCAATTGTTTCTAGTAAATTTCGAGTGATGTGATAATCTACGTGAAATCCCTGTATGGTATTTTTGGGAATTGCCAACCCCATTTGCCAATAGACAGAGTAACTGGTATTTTGACGTTAACATTGTCATTCGATTCCCGTTGCAATCGATTGATTTGGTCTGATGATGCAAATTCCAATCCGGCTAAATATTTGGGGTAAATCAACTGAACTGTTTAATTCGAGATTTGATCTGTAAACCGGTTTTTCCGCATCCCTTGATGCCAGGTTCAGTTGAGGACAGTGTCATCACTTGAACGTTTATACGGATACAAATATAAAATGTTCATTAATGTTGCAAAATCTTGCAAGAAGTTGCAAATTGACCATTGTTGCAAGCAAAGGTCAGGGAAGATCAAGATCGAATGAAGAATGGACAAGTTTCATGTCCGTAACCATATAATTTTTTGAAACTTTTAGATATTATTTTTCATAAAAAAGACGATGATGTTAATTTGTATCAAAAAGTTGTATAAATACCTTAAAAACTAATAACTCTATTTATACTTGTTGCCCTCTGATTGGTCATAATCGTATGACGTCACATGATGATTCAGTCGTCCGGCGAACGCCATTAATAAGCGAGCGGATATTGTTTTCCTCTCGAAGATTCAGCTTGTGATTAGTCGATGTAGGGTAAAATGGACGGAAAATGAAGATATTACTATTGTTCGTTCAGAAATGTAAAAACGCAACAATAACTTCGCCAAATGCGGTATCATCGGCCTTCCGATGTCAAACAAGAAACGAAAGCTGTGGTGTGCTGCGGCTCGCAAAAGTGGCGTTATTGTCGTGGCCATGCAGAAGTGGGCCTACTCCCCTATAAAAGTGAGAGGGAGAGGGAGAGGCAGAGACAGAGGAAGAGGAAGAGGAAGAGGAAGAGGAAGAGGAAGAGGAAGAGGAAGAGGAAGAGGAAGAGGAGGAGGAAGAGGAAGAGGAAGAGGAAGAGGAAGAGGAAGAGGAAGAGGAGAGGAAGAGGAAGAGGAAGAGGAAGAGGAAGAGGGAGAAGGAGAGGGAGGGGAGGGGAGGGGGAGGGGGAGGGGGAGAGGGAGAGGGAGAGGGAGAGGGAGAGGAGAGGGAGAGGAGAGGGAGAGGGGAGGGAGAGGGAGAGGGAGAGGGAGAGGGAGGGGAGGGAGAGGGAGTACATTATACACCATTACAGTTTGATAAAACATACCGAATTGTTACAAATTCCGAACTGCTAAATAAACGGAGGCGGGAGCAGCCGAGGTGGAGCACCGCTCGTTGTTATCGGTGAATAATGGCGAAATCCCGATCGAACCTGAGCGGGCCAGACATAAGATACGGTGGCGGAAAGTGTCAGCATCTTCCTTACGCGCTGGCTGGATTTGCTGGCTGGATACGCGCTGGATTTTTGCCTGTATTCCAGAATCCAGCGGACTGTGATAATTATCATACATATGAATAGATAAGATTATCGTACGGTGTAACATAAATGCAGTAAGGCGCCGTAGTTAGCGATGGACGAGCGAGCACGAAGAAAATGCATGGGGAATTTCAACTCGATCGGGCGAGTAGTTCTGAAATACAAAAAAGGTGCGCACGTGCGCACGTGCAGAGGCACCACCTTCGACTTGTGGGAAAGTGGGGGCTGAGAGGTCCCTAACCACACGCCAAATTTGAACACAATCGGCTCAGCCGCTCCAGAGATATAGAATAGGGGTGTACACTGTACACGTGCGCACGTGCAAAGCCCCTGACTTATGGAATATGGAACCCCTGACTTATGGAAAGGCGGCGGCTGAGAGGTCCCTAACCACGCACCAAATTCGAACACAATCGGCCCAGTCGTTGCTGAGATACAAAATAGGGGTGTGCCGTGCGCACGTGCAGAGGCACCCACCCCGGACTTGTGGGCAACTGGCGGATGAGAGGTCCCTAACTACACACCAAATTTGAACACAATCGCTCAGCCGTTCCTAGGTATATAATAGGGGTGTGCACGTGCGCACGTGCAGAGTCACCACCCCTTAGTTGTGTGAAAGTGGTGGCTGAGGG
>JAXIVJ010007894.1:0-58257 GCA_036785665.1 Chirona hameri
TCACAGTTGCGGATAAAATAAGCACGGTAATTGGACGTCAAATTCGTTGTTTTTGTTCGTCAAAGTCATGATTAGAGTTGCAAAAGTCCAGCTTTCCGAGCACGACTTCAGGCAGCTAAGTTCTGTAATTAAATGTAACAAGGGGAAATGTAACTTGCAAACATCCACGGAGTGGTCAAAGCTAAATTACAAACCTGATCGAGTAATGCAGAAATAATACAAGCTCATCGTTGTACTTATGTTCATGACTTATCCTCATTCACCCATATAAAATATCCATATGATCAGTCATCTTTTAAATAGATGTATTATTTATGAATTTAGTCCGAATGTTTTTGATTGGATAAATTGCCGAGATCAGAACCCACGCCAAGCAGAGCCTGTTCCTTGAACCCTGACCCCACCATCCGATCGCGTTGGGTATATATATATTGCCGAGATCAGAACCCACGCCAAGCAAAGCCTGTTCCTTGAACCCTGACCCCACCATCCGATCGCGTTGGGTATATATATATTGCCGAGATCAGAACCCACGCCAAGCAAAGCCTGTTCCTTGAACCCTGACCCCACCATCCGATCGCGTTGGGTATATATATATTGCCGAGATCAGAACCCACGCCAAGCAAAGCCTGTTCCTTGAACCCTGACCCCACCATCCGATCGCGTTGGGTATATATATATTGCCGAGATCAGAACCCACGCCAAGCAAAGCCTGTTCCTTGAACCCTGACCCCACCATCCGATCGCGTTGGGTATATATATATTGCCGAGATCAGAACCCACGCCAAGCAAAGCCTGTTCCTTGAACCCTGACCCCACCATCCGATCGCGTTGGGTATATATATATTGCCGAGATCAGAACCCACGCCAAGCAAAGCCTGTTCCTTGAACCCTGACCCCACCATCCGATCGCGTTGGGTATATATAAATTGCCGAGATCAGAACCCACGCCAAGCAAAGCCTGTTCCTTGAACCCTGACCCCACCATCCGATCGCGTTGGGTATATATATATTGCCGAGATCAGAACCCACGCCAAGCAAAGCCTGTTCCTTGAACCCTGACCCCACCATCCGATCGCGTTGGGTATATATATATTGCCGAGATCAGAACCCACGCCAAGCAAAGCCTGTTCCTTGAACCCTGACCCCACCATCCGATCGCGTTGGGTATATATATATTGCCGAGATCAGAACCCACGCCAAGCAAAGCCTGTTCCTTGAACCCTGACCCCACCATCCGATCGCGTTGGGTATATATATATTGCCGAGATCAGAACCCACGCCAAGCAAAGCCTGTTCCTTGAACCCTGACCCCACCATCCGATCGCGTTGGGTATATATATATTGCCGAGATCAGAACCCACGCCAAGCAAAGCCTGTTCCTTGAACCCTGACCCCACCATCCGATCGCGTTGGGTATATATATATTGCCGAGATCAGAACCCACGCCAAGCAAAGCCTGTTCCTTGAACCCTGACCCCACCATCCGATCGCGTTGGGTATATATATATATATTGCCGAGATCAGAACCCACGCCAAGCAAAGCCTGTTCCTTGAACCCTGACCCCACCATCCGATCGCGTTGGGTATATATATATTGCCGAGATCAGAACCCACGCCAAGCAAAGCCTGTTCCTTGAACCCTGACCCCACCATCCGATCGCGTTGGGTATATATATATTGCCGAGATCAGAACCCACGCCAAGCAAAGCCTGTTCCTTGAACCCTGACCCCACCATCCGATCGCGTTGGGTATATATATATTGCCTAGATCAGAACCCACGCCAAGCAAAGCCTGTTCCTTGAACCCTGACCCCACCATCCGATCGCGTTGGGTATATATATATTGCCGAGATCAGAACCCACGCCAAGCAAAGCCTGTTCCTTGAACCCTGACCCCACCATCCGATCGCGTTGGGTATATATATATTGCCGAGATCAGAACCCACGCCAAGCAAAGCCTGTTCCTTGAACCCTGACCCCACCATCCGATCGCGTTGGGTATATATATATTGCCGAGATCAGAACCCACGCCAAGCAAAGCCTGTTCCTTGAACCCTGACCCCACCATCCGATCGCGTTGGGTATATATATATTGCCGAGATCAGAACCCACGCCAAGCAAAGCCTGTTCCTTGAACCCTGACCCCACCATCCGATCGCGTTGGGTATATATAAATTGCCGAGATCAGAACCCACGCCAAGCAAAGCCTGTTCCTTGAACCCTGACCCCACCATCCGATCGCGTTGGGTATATATATATTGCCGAGATCAGAACCCACGCCAAGCAAAGCCTGTTCCTTGAACCCTGACCCCACCATCCGATCGCGTTGGGTATATATATATTGCCGAGATCAGAACCCACGCCAAGCAAAGCCTGTTCCTTGAACCCTGACCCCACCATCCGATCGCGTTGGGTATATATATATTGCCGAGATCAGAACCCACGCCAAGCAAAGCCTGTTCCTTGAACCCTGACCCCACCATCCGATCGCGTTGGGTATATATATATTGCCGAGATCAGAACCCACGCCAAGCAAAGCCTGTTCCTTGAACCCTGACCCCACCATCCGATCGCGTTGGGTATATATATATTGCCGAGATCAGAACCCACGCCAAGCAAAGCCTGTTCCTTGAACCCTGACCCCACCATCCGATCGCGTTGGGTATATATATATTGCCGAGATCAGAACCCACGCCAAGCAAAGCCTGTTCCTTGAACCCTGACCCCACCATCCGATCGCGTTGGGTATATATATATTGCCGAGATCAGAACCCACGCCAAGCAAAGCCTGTTCCTTGAACCCTGACCCCACCATCCGATCGCGTTGGGTATATATATATTGCCGAGATCAGAACCCACGCCAAGCAAAGCCTGTTCCTTGAACCCTGACCCCACCATCCGATCGCGTTGGGTATATATATATATTGCCGAGATCAGAACCCACGCCAAGCAAAGCCTGTTCCTTGAACCCTGACCCCACCATCCGATCGCGTTGGGTATATATATATTGCCGAGATCAGAACCCACGCCAAGCAAAGCCTGTTCCTTGAACCCTGACCCCACCATCCGATCACGTTGGGTATATATATATTGCCGAGATCAGAACCCACGCCAAGCAAAGCCTGTTCCTTGAACCCTGACCCCACCATCCGATCGCGTTGGGTATATATATATTGCCGAGATCAGAACCCACGCCAAGCAAAGCCTGTTCCTTGAACCCTGACCCCACCATCCGATCGCGTTGGGTATATATATATTGCCGAGATCAGAACCCACGCCAAGCAAAGCCTGTTCCTTGAACCCTGACCCCACCATCCGATCGCGTTGGGTATATATATATTGCCGAGATCAGAACCCACGCCAAGCAAAGCCTGTTCCTTGAACCCTGACCCCACCATCCGATCGCGTTGGGTATATATATATTGCCGAGATCAGAACCCACGCCAAGCAAAGCCTGTTCCTTGAACCCTGACCCCACCATCCGATCGCGTTGGGTATATATATATTGCCGAGATCAGAACCCACGCCAAGCAAAGCCTGTTCCTTGAACCCTGACCCCACCATCCGATCGCGTTGGGTATATATATATTGCCGAGATCAGAACCCACGCCAAGCAAAGCCTGTTCCTTGAACCCTGACCCCACCATCCGATCGCGTTGGGTATATATATATTGCCGAGATCAGAACCCACGCCAAGCAAAGCCTGTTCCTTGAACCCTGACCCCACCATCCGATCGCGTTGGGTATATATATATTGCCGAGATCAGAACCCACGCCAAGCAAAGCCTGTTCCTTGAACCCTGACCCCACCATCCGATCGCGTTGGGTATATATATATATTGCCGAGATCAGAACCCACGCCAAGCAAAGCCTGTTCCTTGAACCCTGACCCCACCATCCGATCGCGCAATGCCAGTCAGCGGCAGAATTGAATGGCGAGCGTTTAACGTTCCCTGTCGACTGGGGACGGTCCGCCCGGCTCCTTGGCGTCATCTGACCTTGAACGCGGCCGCCGACACATATTTTATTTTACTTAGTGAGGGAAATTTGAGGTAGCGAAGGGTTCGCCAAGACGAGAAGAGCTGACATATGCAAAGAAATCTTCGTAAGGGGTTTGGTTTCCCTCAAGACGGGACAGAAGCTCCACTGGCCCCACTTTCCCAGGACGTCCCTGCCCAATGTTCATCTTCTACTGCAAACATTTTGTAATACAAATTACAAACCGTCACTTCAAATGTTTTGTAGCCGTAAATAAAAAAGCTGCCAATGATCACCTGATTTGCAGCGTCTTCTTTGCAGCGATTTGCAGCGTCTTCCACACCACACGTTATAGCCAACTCGGCTCATGTTATGCCGTAGGCGTGTGACAGCCGCGACGCTGCGTTAGAATAGCGGCGGCATCTTTACACTGACGTGGTGACCGTGTGGCGTCACCTAGCGGCACGACAGCAGCGCCGCCTAGCGGCACGACAGCAGCGTCACCTAGCGGCATAACAGCAGCGCTTCCTAGCGGCACGACAGCAGCGTTACCTAGCGGCACGACAGCAGCGCCACCTAGCAGCACGACAGCAGCGCAGCCTAGCGGCACGACAGCAGCGCCGCCATGCGATCTCCTCAGCAACTACACCTGATGCAGGTCAACAATAAAGTGTGAGCAAACCCGATCAAGGTTGTGCTTGACTGGTGGTTTGATGGTTCAGGCATTCAGACTTGTTTTTGTTATATTATGAAATGGTAATAGTGAGCATTAACTTCCTAGTGTCTTGTCTATGCCTTTTATCCGCCCTTCTGTCGTGCATACATACCACTGTACATAACACTGTAGATAACAGGAAGGCAAATACCCAAGGACGCCTCCACACAAATTTGAGCGCGGGGGCCAGCCATGTGTGTGGGGGGGGGGGGGTGTTCGGCCCTCCATTCCCATAGGACTGATGCTAAAATCGTGCTATTTTTTGGGGTGGGTGGGTGGGGCGGGACGATCCTGGGGGCCGCCCCCCCCCCCCCCCCTCGGGTGGTGACACCCCTCCAAATACCTAAACCTTGCAGGCAAATATAGAAGCTTATCTCTCGTCTGCTACCTATTTTCATTGCTACTGAAGAAGCTTCATGAGCGAAATATACGTATATTATACCTACCTATACCTATACCTATAGATACCAACAATTTTTTATCTCGGATTTCTAAAATCGGTGACCTAAGGTCAGGTCAATTTCGTGACCGCCATATTTCGTGACCGTCAGGTCAGGTCAATTTTGTTTGACCTTGAAGATATTGACCGAAGGTCAAGAAAATTTCCCAAAATGTAGATCATCCTAGCACCTGCCCACCCTGTACGTTTCATCATTCTAGCTCTCATACTTTCGGAGATCTTAGGGGGGCACTAAAGTGCCCTCCCACCCCCACCCCTCCACTGTGTGTTAGTGGCATACCCCTCTCCACTGCGCGAGTTTATATTTCATTTGGAGTGAAGCCACTTTGTCAAGACATGGAATGCAGGTACAATAAATGCAGGTACAATGCAGGTACAATTGTTTATTATGAGTTATAAAACAACCACAGGCCGAAGCCCACATACGGCTGTAGTCAAAGCACACAACACACACATCCTCATACATTCACGCATTCATACCTAAGACATGATGACAATGACAATAAATAAGTGAACCAATATCCCGCTACCCTACGCAAAAGTAGGGCAAGTGACTAAAAGTCAGCACCGCTGCCCCGCCCACGGGAATCAATAACTGCCTTCACCGCATGCAAACTTAAAAGCTTGCGACTTAAAAGCAGTTGAACAAAAGAAATCAGTCTCTGGCATTTCCTGGATAAATCTGTTGCAGGTCGCTGGTAGCCGCGATAAAAAGCTGTTCCGTACCGAATTCACCCTACCACCCGGCACACGAAACAATCCAGTGTGTCTCGTGCGTCGAGAAGGAACAGACAGGTGAAACAGTGACACTAGATTTCCACAGTCAAGGCGGCCACGAAGTACAGCATCCATAAATCTTATGTCGGCTTGGATGAAACGAGCTTTGATGGACTGACATTTAAAATGTTTCTGCAGCGAAGAATAATCCAAGGCGGGTCGCGAAACAAATGACCACAAAAAAATCAAATAAGAAGGTCGCGACACACTGGCCTGTTCCATGAACCGTTCGGCGGGGTCAACATGGTCCAGAATAGCATCCTAGCTCGCATTACGCGAAACTGTAACCTTTTCCTACAGCACAGCCCATCCTCTGACTTCTTCCAGTCCTCTGCTCCTTTCCGACGTGGCGTCTTAGACTACGTTAGCACCCACAGCTCAAACCATGGCTGACGATTTGATGGTGTAGAAATGTGCTTGCCTGCATGCACACAAGGTGCGGCTCCTCTGAATTTGAGCCTCCTTGGCCAATATGCTTACTTGTATCATCTTTGTGTGTGCCCTCAGTGGCGGATCTACGGTTGGGCAAAATGGGCAATCCCCCCAAACGAAATATCGGTAGGTAAACGTATGTTTTTGCCCCTCCCAAACCGATCCGGCAGGTTGCGATTTTTGTCCTGGTACAGTGGCGGATAAATCTTTCTTCGAAAATCCTTTTTTGTATTTTTGCATGGGGGAGACAACAAAAAGGCGTAGTAAGACAACCAAAAAAAATACCGTCCGACCATTTTTAATTTTCTTGAAAAGTTGTGAACTGGGGGTTTCAAGGGCGGAGAATTCATTGGTGGTGACAAAAAAAAACGTTTTCCAAGATTCCTTCCATATTTTCCTAAGTTCATTATGCATGCCTAATTTTGACGACTCCGAGACTAATTTTTTTTAATAAGCTTTGTTTTTGTTTGGATAAGGATTAGTCGAAGAACAATTTGGCAATCACGGAGTTTCGATTTTTTCACGTGATTTCGTGTCCTACTTTTTGCGCCGTGATCTTGACCTGTTGGAAACTGAAATTAAAATTTCCTTCTGATGAAGATTTGAGCTTCTTGATGTCCTTTCGTATAAAAAAGTGGGGTTCGACCCGTAAAAATCACTTTTGAATCTTGCAATGCTGACGTAATACGCTGTTTGGGCACCTGTCCGTCGATAACTTCGCATCTACTTGACATACGCTTTCGAAACAAAGTCTAGAGTGACTCCTGACGACGAAACCTCTCGGTTGGTGCCTGTTGCACCGACATCAGGTCACCAAATGACCTGTCAGGCCAATACAACATAACGTACCCAAACAGCGTATTGCGTGCATTCATTGCAAGTCTCAAAAGTAGTTTGTACAGGTCGAACCCCACTTTTTAAATTATTTTTTATACGAAAGGACATATCAATGGAACTCAAATCGTCATCAGACGAAAATAAAAATAATTTCAGTTTCCAACAGATCAAGGTCACGGCGCAAAATGTAGGTCACGAGGTCACGTGACAAAATGAAAATAGAAAATCCGAGATTGCCAAATTGTTCTTTGACTAATCCCGATCCAAACAATAAAAAACATCGAAATCGATTTCTTAGTCTCGGAGTTTGTCACAATTAGGCCTGCACAGTGAACTTGGGAAATTTTCGGAAGGCCTTATCTTGTTTTTGTTTTGTCCCCACCAATGAATGCCCTTGAAACCCCCAGTGCACAACTTTTCAAGAAAATTAAAAATGGTCGGACGGCAAATTTGAAAAATAAAATGGTTGTCTTACTGTGGAAGTCTCCAAAAGTAGGTAGTACGGGTCAAACCCAACTTTTTTCCCTTTTTTATACGAAAGTACATCGATGAAGATCAAATCGTGATCAGACCAAAAAGTTAATTTCAGTTTCCAACAGGTCAAGGCTACGGCGCAAAAACTAGGTCACGAGGTTACGTGTCAAAAAAAAATTCGCAGATCCGTGATTGCCAAATTGTTCTTCAACTAATCCTGATAAAAAAGTCAAAATAGTTTTTGTTTTTGTCTCGAAGTTATTGGTCGTCGAAATTAGACCTGCACAGTGAACTTGGGGAAATACGGAAGGCCGTATTTTGGAGAGAAAAAAAAATGGGGAATTTTTTGGTCACCACCAATGAATTCCCTGCCCTGGAAACCCCCAATGCACAACTTTTCAAGAAAATTAAAAATGGTCAGACGGCACCCACCGGTTGTCTTACTGTGGAATGTCCCACAGTGATTACCGAGCGCGCGCGATGCGACAGTGAGGTTTCTCGTCAACTTACTAGACAAATTTACATTTGACTCGGCCCGACCCGGCCCGACCCGGCCCGACCCAGCCCGACCCGGCCATACAGACGCTTTTTGGAAGCTAAGAACTTGGCAACCACTGCTCAGATTGAGATCGGGTTTTCACCATTGGATAGGTCCATCAAATCAATTTTTTTGGTATAGTGCATTCTGATAGAGGTTGTACCACAGCGTGTGACAGTTGGAACTCGCAAACGTCGAAATGAACAAAAATATTTTTTTTTTATAAAAAAAATGGTTTTTATTAATCTAAGCATTAATGTATACGATGAAGCATGCAGCGCTCAGGACGTACTCGCTTTTGGCGGATTCGAGAAAGGAGATCATGAACAATTTAATACAACTTAATTTTTATGTTGGCATGCATTGAGGCCTGGCAAATTTCTGGAGCATTAAAAGGACTATGTGTTACTACCACGTGTGCTCCCTTACCGTTTCATATTTCAAACCTGTTTTACCTTTACCAGAGCGCGTCCGCTCGGTCATCGCCTAAAAAGCCGTTTTACTGGTATATAGGTTTATATGACTCGCATGATAACGGAGCGGGCGCGAAGCGCCCGTGAGGTTTCTCGTCAACTTATTATACAAATGTACATTTGACCCGGCCCGAACCGGCCCGAACCGGCCGTACAGACGCTTTTCGGAAGCTAATAACTTTGCAACCACTGATCTGATTGAGATTGGCCTTTCACCATTGGATAGGACCATCAAATTAATGTTGATTTTTGTATGGTGCGTTCTGATAGGGGTGGTACCATAGCGCGTGGCACATGCAAACGTCAAAATGAACAAAAATAATTATTGATCAAAAATGGCTTCATTTATCTAAGCATTAATGCATACGATGAGGCATGCAGCGCTCAGGACGTACTCCCTTTTGGCGGATTCGAGAATGGAGATCGTGACAATAAATGTAATACAACTGATTTTGTATGTAGTTTGTCCCAGGGAAGCAACAGATACCGCTCGGTTACCGCCGATTAAGGCGTTTTACTGGTTTAGATGGGAGATATTGTCCGCTGAAAATTTGAGTTTCGCTTGACATTACAAAGTTGCCCGAGGCTGTAACTCGAAAATCATTTGACGGACGAGGCTGAAAAGTTCACAGCGTGAATCAACAGCCCAGCTAACCCCAGACACGTAGTTTTATCGAAATATGAGATGTAGTGTGTTATTTAGAGATTGTTTTGGTCGATCTGTTTTGGAAACCCCCAATTCCCCCCCCCCCCAGCGAAAAATCGGTAGGCAAATGCATATGCCCAAACCGTTCCGGGAGTTGGGATTTGAGAAAACCACAAAACCAAAGAAATCGACAAGCATGAAATCGATAGACAATGTGACGGGCTACATTTTTGTAACCAATATATTTTTGGAAGGGGATTCCTCCTCAGCACAGAGGAGAGGATGGGCCTCCTCCTCAGCACAGAGGAGAGGATGGGCCTCCTACTCAGCACAGAGGAGAGGAGGGGCCTCCTACTCAGCATAGAGGAGAGGAGGGGCCTCCTACTCAGCACAGAGGAGAGGATGGGCCTCCTCTTCAGCACAGAGGAGAGGAGGGGCCTCCTACTCAGCAAAGAGGAGGGGCCTCCTGCTCAGCACAGAGGAAATGAGGGGCCTCCTCTTCAGCACAGAGGAGCGGAGGGGCCTCCTAATCAGCACATAGGAGAAGAGGGGCCTCCTACTCAGCACAGAGGAGAGGAGGGGCCTCCTCAGCATAGAGGAGAGGAGGGGCCTCCTACTCAGCACAGAGGAGAGGATGGGCCTCCTCTTCAGCACAGAGGAGAGGAGGGGCCTCCTACTTAGCAAAGAGGAGGGGCCTCCTGCTCAGCACAGAGGAAATGAGGGGCCTCCTCTTCAGCACAGAGGAGCGGAGAGGCCTCCTACTCAGTACAGAGGAAAAGAGGGGCCTCATACTCAGCACAGAGGAGGGAGGGGCCTCCTACTCCGCACAGAGGAGAGGAGGGGCGTCATCAGCACAGAGGAGGGGCCTCCAACTCAGCAAAGAGGAGAGGAGGGGCCTGCTCAGCACATAGGAGGGGCCTCCTACTCAGCACAGAGGAGAGGAGGGGCCTCCTCTTCAGCACAGAGTATAGGAGGGGCCTCCTCCTCAGCACAAAGAAGAGGAGGGGCCTCCCACTCAGCACAGAGAAGAGGATATGTCTCCTACTCAGCACAGAGGAGAGGAGGAGCTTTCTACTCAGCTCAGTGGAGGAGCCTCATACTCAGCACAGAGGAGAGGAAGGGCCTTCCATTAAGCACAGAGGAGAGGAGGGGCCTCCTACTCAGCACAGAGGAGAGGAGGAGCCTCTTACTCAGCACAGAAGAGAGGAGAGGCCTCCTACTCAGCACAGAGGAGAGGAGAGACCTCCTACTCAGCACATAGGAGGGACCTCCTACTCAGCACAGAGGAGAGGAGGGGCCTCCTACTCAGCACAGAGGGGAGGGCCTCCTTCTCAGCACGGAGGAGATGAGAGCCTCCTACCCCTCTTGAAGCCCCTATTGTGTATCAAGAGGCCCATTCGGCCTGTTCAGAGGTTCTTCCGACCTGGCCAGGGACTGCACTAGCTGCTTTGTCGCCCTGCCGACATACTCAGGGGCCCCTCCGACCTGCCCAGGGGCCCCTCCAGTCTGGCTATGAGCACATCCGGCATGTTCAAGGGCCCTTCCGACCGGCCCAGGGGCCCTTTCAATCTAGCCAGGGGCCCCTCTGACTTGCCCAGGAGCCCCTCCGATCTGCGCAGCGACTCTTCTGGTCGGACTACGCTGGCTTCTTTGTCGCCCTGCCGACATGCTCAAGGGGCCCTCCGACCTGCCCTGGGGCCCCTTCGTGCTGGCTAGGGGCAAATTCGGCATGTTCAGGGGCCCTTCTTACTCGCTCAAGGGTAATTTCGGTCTGATCAGGGGCCCCTCTGATCTGCACAGGGGCACTTCGAACTTTCCAGGAGCCCTCTGGTCTTTCCAGGGGCCCTCCAACCTTCTAAGGGGCCCTTCCGACCTGGCAAGGGACTGCGCTGGCTGCTTTGTCGCCTTGCGACATGCTCTGAGGGCCCTCCGACCTGCCCTGGGGCCCCTTCGTGCTGACTAGGGACCCATTCGGCATGTTCAGGGACCCTTCTGACCCACCTAGGGGCCATTTTGGTCTGTTCAGGGGCCCTCTGACCTGCACAGAGACCCTTTTAACTTCCCAGGGGCCCTCTGGTCTGCCCAGGGGTCCTTCAACCTGCTCAGGGGCCCTTATTACCTGGCAAGGGTCGCTGGTCGCTTTGTCGTCCTGCCGACATGCTTAGGGGTCTCTCGACCTGCCCAGGGACCCCTCGGTGCTGGCTTGGGGCCCATTCGACGTGTTCAGGGGCCCTCTGACCCGCTCAGGGGCCCTTTCAGTCTGCCCAGGGGGCCCTCTGACATGCACAGGGCTCTTTTGAACGTCCAAGGGGCCATCTGGTCTTTCAGAGAGGGCCCTGGTGGCCTTAACCCGACATAGACTGAGGGGGGGCGTTAAACGCCCCCCCCCCCCCCTGGTTATCTTCCGAACCAATGCTCGCAGCGAGACGTGCAAGGCGGCGATCGAAAGCTCTCAATCAGACAAATCTAAAACATGCTAAAAAAATGTCAAAGTGGGATCAAATGTCAGGTCACGGTCAGGTAAAATGTCAAAATCGGCGTATTTGAGTTGATGGGCCATACTTTCCATCTAAATCCTTCGATTACGACCAATTTCACCCAAAGTGCTGCTAAAGGTATGATACATATTCCGCATGAGCTAAAGTGAGATTGTTGGTCAAGGTCAAGGTCAAGGTCAGGTCACAAAGGTCACTATGCTCAAAATATCTACGAAAGTCATGCAACACATGTTTTATGAGTAGTTTTCCACGTATAATTCGATAGTGATAGTCATTTTTCAACCTGACTTCATTTACGTGAAGTAAATGTCAATTTCAGGTCAGGTTCAGGTCACCGAAGGTCAACATTTTAAGTTGTTAAATCTAAACAAAAAGGCATGTTGCTAGATTAGTTTTATCTCAAAAATGCAGTGGTGGCATTTATTTGTCTGTACCTAGTCAGCAAAAGCCCAAAAACGCAATTTTAAAATATGACGTCATGAGTTACCCATACTTTAGATGTCATAAGTCAGTCAAAAATGGTGATATTAGTTTGAAATTTGGTATGGTAGTTTGCTATGTATGGTTCTCTGACATATCGTCCGTTTTTTTATAAATATTTTAGAAAATGTTGATTTTGTGATAATTTCCCCCAAAAAAAAGTGTTTTGAGTTTTTGGGGGTCAAAAACTGAAGTTTTCAAAACCCTTGACAAGCAGTTTGTAGCTGTTGCAATTTTTTTAAAAATCTTTTGGCGTTTTTCGATTGCATTTTGCTTCAAATGTGGCATTTGCACGGCCTGGCAAAGTTTAGCTGATTTTGGTGTAAAACTCGTGCGTAAGACTCGTCACTAAATTCGCTATAACTCGAGAGAAAAAAATCGACGCCATTTCTTCATTGTTGCACACAAGACGTAGGAATGATGTGTAAGAAGGTATCCGAAGTTTCACGTTGATAGCGCTATTAGTTGTTCAGTGATTGCGATAATTTATCAGGGGGCGTTAAACGCCCCCCGCCCCCCCCCCCCCCCCCCCGTCAATGGCGGGTTAAAGGGCCTCTGAAGTGCTCTAAACTCTATAAAGACAACGCTTCGCTTGGTAAATAGCCCATGATACCGCGCTTCGCACGGTCTCGTCGGCCCTTTTCGGCGCGCGCAGCGCGCCGAAAAGGGCCCTGCTGGCCTTCAGGAGGGGGCGGCGGCCGCACCCCCCCCCCCCCCCCCCCCCCCCTTGGCTACGTACCTGCCCATGTTTGAGATGCTTATGCGCAAATTGTAGTGTAGATAGAAACCGAGTTTACACAGGACTTTATATTCTCTAGGCATTAATAAATTATCTCTTCGAAAATTGAGGCAATTTTAAAATTGGGCCAAATTATGGCGCTTTTGTCCTTTCTAACGTTCCAGATTCATATGCTCTACAGGTTTCAAAGTCCCAGCCCTTGGACGTCAAAGTCCCGTATAAACTATGCTGGGCTACGTTCGGGAACGGAATAGGGATTAACCCTGGAGGCGCTGGGGGGGGGGGCATTTTTCGCCACCCCACCCCTTGTTTTTTTCGCCATAATCAGAAAACGCAAAGAGATATCGACTTGAAACTTTCAGCAACTTGAAATTAATAGCTAAGCCACGTTTTGGCGAAAAAGAATGGGTCCCAGCCAAGTCAGGTCAGGTCACCAGGTCAGGTCAAATAACATGACCACCAAACAACTTCTAGGTAGCACCACCGGCACAATGATTAATCGAGCGACATGAAACTCATGACCCGTCATGAGGTTATTAGGGACTACAATATCTCGAATTTTCTATATCGGTGACATAAGGTCAAGTTATAATCGTGACCGCCTTAATGTAACTTTATGGGTAAAAAACAAAAACGCATATTTATCAGTTGTAAAGGGATAAATTCACTTCATGTTTGCTCTAGCCACTGGTGTTGGCCAGAAACTAGACCTGACCCCCCATATCACGCCTCTGCCAGCACCGGGGACCTGTCTTGGTCGGGCCCCTACCAGGAACGGGCCCCTTCCGGGAACGGGCCCCTACCAGAAACAGGCCCCTATCAGGAAGGGTCCCGTATCAAATAATTTGCAAGGAGCGGGCCCTGTTGTGTCCGGGCCCTCGTCCTGACCGAGCCCCATATCACACCTTTGCCAGCACCGGGCCTCTACCTCGATCGGACCTGACCAAGACCGGGCCCCTAGCAGAAAGGGGCCCGTATTAAGAATATGCAAGGATTGTGCCCTCGTCCTGACCGGGCCCCATATCACGCCTTTGCCAGCACCGGGCCCCTACCTCGATCAGACCTTACCAAGAGCGGGCCCCGCCAGGTATGGGCCAGCATACGGGTCCTTTTGATGCGGGCTCCTTAAGAAATTTCGGGGGGTCATCTGACCCCTTTGACCCCCCTGCGTGCGCCACTGTGACACTATTGGCAAGAGGTCTACGAAAGCCATGCCACACATGTTGTATGGGTTATTTTATACGTAGATTTCGATAGTTGCAACCATTTTCACAACCTGACCCATGTCAGGTCAAGGTCAGGTCACATAAGATCAAAATTTGAAATTGATAAATATAAATAAAAGCGGCATGTTTCTAGACCAGTTTTGCCTCAGAACTACAGTGCTGGCATTTATTTGTCTGAATCTGAGGCCATTCTTATACAACAACAAAATCGAGCCGTGGCTCGATTAAAAAAAAGAGAATGGCCTCAGGACTGGGAATTTGTTATGTTTGGGCTATGTGTAAAATACCTGCATATTATTTGGCTTTGCTGCTTCATTTCCGAGGCGCTGTTTCGACGCTAAACATCTCCCGCGCCGGGTCCTGAGGCCCTTCTTTAAAAAAAAATCGAGCCACGGCTCGATTTTTTTATAAGAATAGGCTCCGGTCAGTAAAAGCCAAAACCGCAAATTCAAAATATGACGTCATGAATTACTCATACTTAGGGAGCTATAAGTCAGTCAAAAATAAAGATGTTGCTTTTAAATTTGGTTTGGATATTGTCCACATGTGGTTCTCCAACATTTATTCCGTTTTTTAATGTTGCAAAATTTTGATTTTGAGAGGATTTTTTCTCCTCATTTTCGGGGATTCAAAACCACAATTTTCACAATTCCGAGATAGCCATTTTGTAGCCCTTGCCATTTTCTATCTTTTGACATTGATTACATTTTTCTAAAAATTGTCTTGTACGGTCTGTTAAAATGCAGCTGATTGTTTGGTCAAACTCGTGTGTAGTGACGTTATTGAATGCGCTATATCTCGATTGATGTTCGACAAAATTGCTTCATTTTTGCACAAAAGACGTACAATTGATGTAGGAGAAGGTAACCGAAGTTTCACGTTGATGGCGCTATTGGTTTTTGAGCTATTGCGAAAGTTCGTCAGGGGAGGGGGCGAAAAACGCCCCACGCAGCCAATGGCGGGCTGCGCGCAATGGGGGGGAGGAAATCCGCCCACCCCAAAGTTTTTCGAGGATAGCAGGAAAACGGCGGTGTGCAGCGCCGCCGTTTTTTGCATACCTCTTCAGAAATGTATTACCCACATTGTGTGCAATTCTTGATCTGAGGTCATCTCAGGTCAGGTCACCAGACCAGGTCACGTGATCCCACCTCCAAAAGTTGGCGATCGTATCACAGCCTCATTGGTTTGCCGATCAGTTTCAAACTTGCATAGATACCTACAATTCGAATATCTCGGACTTGTTTATATTGGTGACCTAAGGTCGGGCCAATTTCGTGACATTCCCATTATAAGTCAATGGGGAAATATTAAAATGCTTCCTATTCCGAGGATACGCATGATATCAGTCCAATGCCTTCTGGATAATGTTATCATAGGCCATTATTGATGATCCAGGTGCAAGCTTCGTTCAGTGACCACCACAGGGTCAGACGTGATCATCTGAGGTCACCAACACTTTGTTGTCAATAACTCTAGACAGAATGAAGCTAGAGTAGTACAACCGGTACCAATGTGTTTGTCTGGTCAAGACACGTCTCCCAATATGCAATATGACACTTGGCCTTGACCTGTGGTCAAATTTATAAGTTGACCTAAACTGGTTAAAGGGATTATACGGGTTTCAGTCCTGAAAGTAAATGCACTCTTTTGCAGTTGTATGAGCTTTAAATACGTTTAAGACATATGACAGGGACCTCAATGCTCATTTAGTCCATTATTTCAGCAATTATCAGCGTTAAAATGTGGGCGTTGTTCGAGACTAGTATCAGATAACGAGTACTTTATCGGCACTACTGTCCACCACTTTTATCTGAAGATCAATTTTAGAGTTTTTAATTATCTTCAAGTCCTACACTGGATCACAAAGTTATTATGCAATTCAAAACTGACGGGACTTTGTATTACTACACACTGTTCGTTGAGGTTTTGTGTTTTTGTGGTTTTCTAATCTCTGGCCTTTAGCGTTAAGAATTTGTTGGTGGCGTATTAACTTTTTGGCATGAAAATTCATGAAAAATATACAATTGTATGGGAAAACTAGGTACTGCTGCTGTTGTTGGAACAAAACTGTTATGCCTCAAGGCGGCGGTCCGCCACACACGCTGGTTCAGGTCAAACTCGTGTATTCAGACACAGATAACCCCGGCGCCACCGCGCCCGTCCCGCAGCCGCAGGCGACCAATCAGCGCCCGCCTGACCGGCCGCGGCCGCACTCGGTGCCGGCCGACCTATGACGGCATCTGACGTCACCGGTCACAGGTGACGTCAGACCGCACCCTAACACCTCCACCACAGTATCAAACCACCGTATGACCAACACAGCACCCCAACATAGCATAACTAAGACACAGTATCGGTATTTCTCCATACCGTAACAAAACGGTCCGGCTCTGCCGTCGGACGTGGTCGGAGAATACGCTTCTCAGGCTCAGCACGTCTCACACCCTCTAACGCGGGCAGCTCCGACGGACATCGTGCATCGTTCTGAGCGCGTCTCGCATTCCCTAGCACAGGCAGCTCCGACGGACACACGACATCCTCACACGCACCCCTCTCTCGATAACCAGGGGGCGATACACCCTCTGGAACTGTCTCTGTTTCGCGCCTCTTGATGTGATCGACGTGCCGACAAATGACCCTACCGTCCGATAACATAACCGTCACCTTCACACTGCACACATCTAGTGCAACGCCAGGAAGCCAGTTTCTCCCCTCTGTCCCCTGGAGCCTGTCCACTGCTGTGACCCACACCGCATCACCCTTTTGTACAGACACCGACCGGGTACCTCTGTCCGCATACTGTTTCTGCGACCGCTGTCGTTTTTCTACCTGGTCAGCCAGATCAGGCCTCAGAAGGTCCATGTGCGTACGCAATGGTCGACCGATAAACAGCTCCGCCGGCGACCGGCCAGTGGTGGAATGGGGCGTGCTCCTGTACTGGTACAGGAACTGTACCACCCTGGATCCCACAGGGCCCTGCAACGAGCGATAACTGTTTTTAAATGTCTGCACATACCGTTCGGCCAAACCATTGCTCTTCGGGGAAAGTGGAGGTGATGTGAGATGCTCAATACCGTGTGACGTGCAAAAACTCTGGAAGGCTGGGCAGGTAAATGAGCTGGCATTATTAGAGCACAGAACACGCGGCAAGCCCCATGTAGCGAAAGATGCTCTTAATCTCTCGATTGTGACTGCTGTAGTTGACACTTTGGTTGGGTACACATCCACCCATTTGGAATAGGCATCGACAATGATCAGGAACATGTGACCGTCTATCGGACCACAGTAATCGATATGAACGCGGTCGTACGGGCCTCTGGGATATTCCCACGGGTGCAGAGGAGCACTGCGAGCCTGGTTCAGAGTCGCATTGCAATGCTGGCACCTTTTCACCATCTGAGAAATGTCATCATCCATGTGAGGCCACCATACATAGGAGCGCGCGAATGCCTTCGTGCGTGACTCCCCCTGATGCCCGGCATGCAGCATGCTAAGAACTTTCTCACGGCCCTGTGTGAGTATCACAATTCGGCCGCCCCACATAAGACAGCCACCCTGACGGCTCAGTTCCCCGACTCTCTGCTGGAAGGGGCGATATTCCGGCGGCAAATCCCCCGCGACCGCTGGCCATCCCTGCTGTGTGTACTGCAGCACACGCGCCAACACGAACATGTCGTGGAGGACGACGACATGTTCGGCGCTCCGGCACCATCAGCGGAAGGAGTGGAACCAAATGACCCTACCGTAGATGACGCCGCTGAAGAGATTTACACGCTCTTCTACCAGTCTTCTCCGTCCAACAAGGGCCCTCCGCCCCTGTACGTGGACATTACACTCAACGGTCGTGCAGTGCGAGCGGAGGTGGATACAGGCGCCGCGGTCTCTGTGTGTTCGGAAGAACAGTTTCACAGGCTGTTCCCGAAAGGGGGTCCGACGATAGCCCCCTCTCGGCGTAAATTGTGCACATATGGTGGCAAGCGGCTGCCACTACGTGGTGAGGCGATAGTGTGCGTGCAGTACGGAGCCGTCTCGGTCAACCTGCCGCTGATCGTGACGGAGGGTACCGGCCCAGTGCTTTTCGGACGCGACTGGTTGGCATACTCCAAGCTGGACTGGACTACCATCTGTCGCATGGCAGACATGATTCCGCCATCGAAACCGACGGGTAAGCCTGTGATAGCGGACCCCGCGTTAGCCGCTGTGTTGGCAGAGTATGCTGTGGTGTTCGAGGATGGATTGGGGTGCTTTAAAGGCGAGAAAGTGACCATCGATGTTGACCCTGACGCGGCACCCCGCTTTTTCAAAGCGCGTCCCGTTCCCCTGGCGTATCGCTCTCGTGTTGACGCGGAGCTGGATAGGCAGATCAAGTTGGGTTTGTGGGAGGAGGTCAAGGACAGTAGATGGGCGGCTCCGTTAGTGGTTGTTAACAAGGTAGATGGATCCCTGAGACTCTGCGGCGACTACAGACTAACAATTAACCAGGCTGCTAAAGTGCATCAGTATCCGCTACCGCGTGTGGAAGAGTTACTCGTTAAGCTAACTGGCTGTCGGATCTTCTCAAAAGTTGATTTAAAGAGCGCTTATAACCAGCTGGTTTTGGATGATAAATCGCGGGAGTATTTAACGCTGAATACTCCTCGCGGCCTGATCAGACCAACTCGGTTAAGTTTTGGCTACTCGAGTGCCCCGTCTCTCTTCCAACGCACGCTGGACCAGCTGCTGAGCGGCTTACCTGGTGTGGCCGTGTTTCTCGATGACGTGATCATCGCGGCTCCGTCTCGGGAGGAGCATGAGTCTCGGTTACGGGAAGTTCTCGGCCGTCTGTCTGACGCTGGACTTCGGGTGAATCAGTCAAAGTGTAGTTTTGGGGTGAGTTCCGTTACTTACCTGGGTTACACCGTGAGCGAGGATGGTGTTCACACGACTGAGCAGAAAGTCACCGCGATACGAGCGGCGCCGGAGCCGCGGAACGTACCTGAGCTGCAGGCCTGGTTAGGGCTTATCAACTACTACAGCAAATTTCTGCGAAATTTATCGACAGTTCTGGCTCCTCTCTATCGTCTGTTACGGAACGGCGAGCCGTGGATGTGGAGAAATGCCGAGTCCGAGGCATTTGGGAAGGCCAAAGTGCTTTTGCTAAATTCACCGGTGCTGGCTCACTTTGACTCACAGCGGCCCGTGATATTGGCCCGTGACGCCAGCCCGACGGGCATTGGTGTCGTGCTGAGTCAGCGCACGCAACAGGGAGAGCGCCCTGTGGCCTTTTACTCACGGTCTCTGAATCCAACAGAGAGGAGATATAGTCAAACGGACAGGGAGGCATTGGTTGTAGTAAACGGAGTGAAAAAATTAAATTACTACTTGGCGGGGCGAGAGTTTGTGATCCGCTCCGATCACAAGCCTCTGCTGGGTCTGTTGGGTGAACGAAAACCGATTCCGGTGATGGCCTCGCCGAGAATGGTAAGGTGGGCTTTAATGCTCAGTGGTTATTCCTACCGACTGGAATATATGCCTGCTTCGAAGCAGACCCACTGTGACGGTTTGAGCCGTTTGCCGCTGCCGTGCAGTACAGTGACCTCACCGACACCAGCAGAGTTCGTCAATCTGTTGGGAGTTTCTCGACTCGTCCCCAGTGACGTCAGCGCCTTGCTCCGCCTGTCCCCGCCGATCCCGTCTCGTGGCACCTCCCCTCCAGCTGGACGAGTCCACTGCGGTCCGGCGCTGGCCCTGACCGCCGGACGCCGGGCCACGCCCACCGCCGGCCGGCGGGGCGGCGCGGCCGCGCTGCTCCACCCGGCCGACCACGGCCAGCGGCCGACCGGCCTGCACAGCGGCGGACTCAGCGCGGCCGATCTCCCGCGCCTGAGCCTCTGCCGCCTCGCTGGTGCAGGCCAGCGTCAGAGCCGACTCCAGGGTCAGGCTCGACTGACTGAGGAGCCGGGCCTGCAGTCTGGCGTCGCGAATACCGCAAACCAGCCGATCTCGAAGCATCTCTGACAGGGTATCGGATGGAAACTGGCACTGTTTTGCCAGCCTCCGCAGCCTGGCTGCGTACTCGTTGACCGATTCGTGTTCTTCCCGACAGCACGAATGATACCGGAACCGAGCGACGATCTCCGATGACTTCGGCTCGAAGTGACCTTGTAACACCGTCACTAGCTGCTCGTACTCCAGGTCGCTGACAGCCTGCGGCGCCACCAGATCCTCCAACAGCGCAAACGCCTTGGAGCCGACCACACTGAGGAGAGTCGCTCGTCTCCTGGCCTGGCCTGAGACACCAGTAGCCAACAGGTACTGCTCGAGCCATCTGGAATATGTTCCAAAAGACTCTTGACTGGGATCAAACTCCCTCACTAAACCACTCAGACTGGCCATGGCGCACGCCGCGCGGGTTCAGTCCTCGTCGCCACGGTTATGCCTCAAGGCGGCGGTCCGCCACACACGCTGGTTCAGGTCAAACTCGTGTATTCAGACACAGATAACCCCGGCGCCACCGCGCCCGTCCCGCAGCCGCAGGCGACCAATCAGCGCCCGCCTGACCGGCCGCGGCCGCACTCGGTGCCGGCCGACCTATGACGGCATCTGACGTCACCGGTCACAGGTGACGTCAGACCGCACCCTAACAAAAACAAGTTTATTTTCTTTCAAATATTGCTTATTTTACCGGAAATATACCATAAGTGAGGTGTTTTTATTAGCATAAAAGAGATGACTGGCTCTGCCTCAGCCGGTCCTGCAGAAAATACGCGGTGGCATCACCGCGCACTTTGGAATGTTCTTACGTGCAGAAGAGGTCATTTCCAGAAAAATGTGGCTACCGTGGGACTTCTACCACCTGTATAAGTACGTTTTACTATGTAACTCAATTATTCTGGGAAAAACTCGTATAATCCCTTTAACATAAATATGATGCAAAGCGCTTTGACGAGACCAACACGATGGCGTTAAAATTATTGCCTGATCTGTATTGGTAAAAAGTTATTTGCGAGAGAAAAAAACTGTTTTGCCATTAATAGCCCTTTTGACCTTTGATGACCTCTGGAGCCTAAACTATTGACCTTAGCTAATTTTTGAGGACACCATGGCGATTGAATAATTCAAGAGCTTTCGATTGTTTGTTTTTTCGTTTGTTCCTAGCTATCATAGTTCTCGAGATATTTGTGGGTGTCTGGAGTAAAGTGCTAAAATTGGATTTTTGGGGGCATATTTGACCCTATTTGACCTCGAAGATATTGACCTAGAGTCATGCAAATTTCGCAAAACAGAGTTCCCTACAAAACCTCCCTACCCTACAAATTTAGTTAGTGTAAACCTCCCCCGCCCCTATGATCTCCCCCTTTTATGGGGGGAGATCATAGGGGCGGGGGGGGGGCGGAATCCCCCCCCCCCCCCCCCCTCCTTCAAGTGGGTGTAATTCTCAGAGGCCATCCCGAGTGCAAGTTTACAACCATGCTACGGAATTCGCGCCGCCCGCCGGTTTCGAGCGCTGATTGTTCCATACGCTCTGTGGGTGATGTCACAACCACGGCGGCGCTGATTGGTCAGTACGCTGAACTAGCCGTTAGTCGGAACCGCATGTTACGAAACTCTCTTGGAAGCATGAGCGAGTCTTCCCACCAGCGCTCCGCTCGTTGTCTTGGTTACGCTCACGCAAACTTCAGTGCCAAGGCCGTTTAAAGTGCATTGTTTACGTTCTTATGGTTGCGCTTATGATTTGAGATCTTCAATTTCTTGCAAATTTGTCTTTACGGACGCCAGATGGAAAAACAATTGTTAATTTCACGCAGATTCGAATCCGCCGGTTTCGTTAAAGGGAATGTTTCACCTTTGTATTAGTTTTGAACTGAGATAGCCATTATCTTTGGCCGTTATTGAAATGTTGAAAATACTCAGGTCATTTTCCCAAAAACTTGTTTTTTTTAAGCAATTCAATGTATAGTTTGCAAAATGGGGTCTAGGTTAGTGCCGCCGCTGATTGGCTGACAGCCACGTTTTCAGCCAATCCCACTGTGTCAGCCAATCAGCGGCGGTCAATAATGAAGTCATCATCCCAAATTAAAAACCTTAATTTGTATAAAGTTAAGTGACTTTTCGAGATAAAAAATATCACCATCGTTTTCAGCAGCACTGACTTCATATTTTCGGCTACAACCAGCGTATATTTGACAACTTTCAGAAAGGTGAGACATTCCCTTTAACCCGCGAGTCACTGGGGGGCTTTTTTTAGCCCCCCCTTAGGAATATCAGGAATATCTCAATAACTAATCCAGATATCGATGGCAAAATTTCAGTACCTTTCCGGGCATCATTTTTACACCTTTTAAGAAAAAAATGAAAAAATTCGTCAGAAATTTTTCGAGATATAGTGAATTTAGTTACGTCACTAAACACGATTTTGACACCAAAATCGGCTAAACTTTGCCAAGCCGTACAGAAGCTGTATTTGAAGCAAAATGCAATCCAAAAACCATAAAAGGTATAAAATTGCAAGGGATATAAACCAGCTATCTCGAAATTTCACAAATTTTGGTTTTTGACCCCAAAAATTTCACAAAAAAACTTTTTTTTTTAAAAATGCTCACAAAATCAAATTTTTCAAAGATATTGAAAAAAACGGAATATATGTCAGATAACAACATATGGGAAACTACCATACAAAATTTCAAAATTATATCATCTTTTTTGACTGTCATGGCATATAAAGTATGGGTAAATCATGACGTCATATTTTGAAATTGCGTTTTTGAGCTTTTATTGACCGGATACAGATAAATAAATGCCAGCACTGTTTGTTTTAGATAAAACTGATATAGAAACATGTTTTTTTCATTTCGATTTATCAATTTCAAATTTTGACCTTCAGTGACCTGAACTTGACCTGAACTTGACACTATCTTCACGTAAATGAAGTCAGGTGGTAAAATGACTACCACTATCGAATTATACGCGTAAAAGCATCCATAAAACATGTGCTGCATGACTTTCGTAGATACTTTGTGTGTAGTGACCTTTTGTGACCCGACCTTGACCTTGATCTTTTCCAACAATCTCACTTTAGCTCATGTGGGATATGTATCAAACTTTTGACAGCACTTTGGGTGATTATAGGCGCAATCGAAGGCCATGGATGGCAAGTACTGTCCATAAACTCAACTACCTCGATTTTGACGTTTGACTTGACCGTGACCTGACATGTGACCTTAATTTGATATTTTTTTAAGTTTGCGTTAGGCTTATCTCATTGAGCGCTTTCGAATGCCGCCTTGTGCGTCCCGCTGCGATCATTGGTTCTGAAGATACCAGGGGGGCTAAAAAAAAACACAGTGAGTCGTGTTACAGAATGTACCCCAGTGACTGCCGGGTTAAGGTATGGCAATTGCCATATTTTATTTTGTGCATAACTATTGAACAGGGCACAAGTCAATTTGTCAAGTCATGATACAAGTCAATTTGAATTTGCAGGCCCTCGGTAACGTTATCGTTTATCACGAGAACTTACATGTACGATCAAAGTATAAGATAGGTCAATGTATTGTTAAAGCATTGCCTAAGGAAGGAAGCTTTGAAGAGTTCAACCAACAAAGAAACGTTGACAACTTGCTTAGAGATAGGTATCGTTGGATGCGACACTGCTGAGTCTGATCTTCAGTTATAATTTGAACCATATATAACATATCTACATAAATACATGACATGAAGTACTTATTTTTTACCAATGTTTGAACACGTTAATAAATGGGTCACACCACAATCAACTAACCAAAGCATAAGTCGACTAATCTCAATTCTTTTAAACTGTAAGTAGGTAATAGGTATATATATACTTACGTTGTGGAGGTATAAAACGCGACTTCCGCGTTAATAGTCGGATAGTCCAAAGCAAATAATTGAATGAATGGGAAGTCAAGAGACGAAAATTAAATGGGCCAAATGAACTGATTATCGTCATTGACTTTTTGTCATTTCGACTTTTTACCTTTTTACTCTTCATCTTTCGACTTTTATCGACGTCGACATTTTGCTATTTGACTTTTTACGTTTTTTTCCCATCTCGACTTTTTACGTTTTTTGCTTTTCATCTTTCGACTTTTAGCGACGTTGACTTTTTACCATTTATACTTTTCATCTTTTGACCTTTAGCGACGTTAACTTACCATTTCGATATTTTATCCTTCCACTTTTTGCCATTTCGACTTTTCGTCTTTTGACTTTTAGCGACGTCGACTTTTTACCCCTTGACTTTCCGTCAGTTTACTTTTTATCTTTTTACTTTTTACCCTTTTGCCTTTTCGTCTGTTGAACTTTTATCCCGTTGACTTTTTATCAATTGGCTTTTTATCCGTTTGACTTTTGGTCCGTCGACTTTTTTCCATGTCGATTTTTTGACAGTTGACTTTTTACCCTGTTGACTTCGTCAATTGACTTTTTATCCGCTTGACTTTTTCACCGTTGACTTTTTACCCGCCGACTTTTAAGACTTTTGACTTTTTAATATTTACTAAATGTCCCTTTACTTAACATCCGTTTCCTTTTTGCCATTCGACTTTTCGTCCGGCACCCTGTAAACTTGCCTCCCGGGCACGTGTTAACACAAGTGACCAAACATAAACAGGAAGCAGTCCAACAGCCCCGCAGGAGTTCAGCCCATCAGTCCAACAGCCCAGCAGGAGTTCAGCCCATCAGTCCAACAGCCCCGCAGGAGTTCAGCCCATCAGTCCAACAGCCCAGCAGGAGTTCAGCCCATCAGTCCAACAGCCCCGCAGGAGTTCAGCCCAGCAAGAGTTCATCCTAGCAGGAGCTCAGCCCGGCAGGAGTTCAGCCCAGCAAGAGTTCATCCTAGCAGGAGTTCAGCCCATCAGTCCAACATCCCATCAGGAGTTCAGCCCAGCAAGAGTTCATCCCAGCAAGAGTTCAGCCCAGCAGGAGTTCAGCCCAGCAAGAGTTCATCCTAGCAGGAGTTCAGCCCAGCAGGAGTTCAGCCCAGCAGGAGTTCAGCCCAGCAGGAGTTCAGCCCAGCAAGAGTTCATCCTAGCAGGAGTTCATCCCAGCAGGAGTTCATCCCAGCAGGAGTTCAGCCCATCAGTCCAACAGCCCCGCAGGAGTTCAGCCCATCAGTCCAACAGCCCAGCAGGAGTTCAGCCCATCAGTCCAACAGCCCGGCAGGAGTTCAGCCCAGCAAGAGTTCATCCTAGCAGGAGCTCAGCCCAGCAGGAGTTCAGCCCAGCAAGAGTTCATCCTAGCAGGAGTTCAGCCCATCAGTCCAACATCCCATCAGGAGCTCAGCCCAGCAAGAGTTCATCCCAGCAAGAGTTCAGCCCAGCAGGAGTTCAGCCCAGCAGGAGTTCAGCCCAGCAAGAGTTCATCTTAGCAGGAGTTCAGCCCAGCAGGAGTTCATCCCAGCAAGAGTTCAGCCCAGCAAGAGTTCATCCTAGCAGGAGTTCAGCCCAGCAGGAGTTCAGCCCAGCAGGAGTTCAGCCCAGCAAGAGTTCATCCTAGCAGGAGTTCAGCCCAGCAGAAGTTCAGCCCAGCAGGAGTTCATCCCAGCAGGAGAGGCTGTTCGCCGTTGTCGTTGATGTTGGGTATCAGATAGATAATAGTATCTTCAATCTGCATTATTGCTTTTAATTTGAAGTGTTCTTACCTTTTCTAAATTATTGTGTTTGAGCAAGTTCACTGGTAACATCATATTCGCTTGCGATATGTTCGGCCTATTTTCATTTTCCAAAATATGGATTTTATGTGAACACTACATATTTCTCAAATTTTATGTGTGAGACACAATCACATATGCATCTAAATTAGCAATTTTCAATACCAGCCATAATATCGTGGTTCTGTGCGGCGACCGGCCCTGATACGGCTGGGGGGGGGGGGGGGGACAGAGGGTGACAAGCAGAGTTCGTCACGGGCTGGGCCGGCCCTATGGGCCACGGGCTGGGCCTGGGCTGGGCCTGGGCCGGGCCTCAACTTTAAGAAAATCACTGGACTCTGGATGGGCCTGGGCCTGACAATTTTGAAGTCATGCACGCGTCGCGCAAGCTCAGGTCAGAGCTCAAAAATATTTTAGCCAGCAGTTCACTTACACAGCAATACATTGTTGCCGTGGCTGTGGCTTTTTGTTATTTGGTTAGCATAGTTGGTTCATTGTTTAACATTTATAGTATACAAGTAAATATGTTAGGATAATAACTGCAAATTTGGTGAAAATAATGATATGCTTAACCTGAACGGGCAGGACCGGGCCTGGGCCTCAATATGATAAATTTGACCGGGCCTGGTCCGGGCCTGGGCTTGGTGTTCATGGGCCTGGGCCGGGCCGGGCTGGGGGTTGGTGGGCCCGTGACGAACACTGGTGACAAGCCCCGCTGGTATGCGGCCGGCCGACACCGTCTGGGCCCTGTCCAGGCCCTGTACCGCCGCTGTCGGCCGTCGCGTCGGCCTGGCAGCGAGCCTGCGGCCTCAGCGCCGGCTTGGCGAGACCTCCAGCTACCGGCTGGAACCGGGCCGGGCCCCGTCACCAAAAACGGCCACCACAAACTACGCGGCTGCAAAGAGGCGATGCAAGAGGGAAGCTTGCGCGAAATGTGAATTCTTCACCGACGTTATGATTTGAGTAGCATTGTGAGTTAAATTAAGAGCAGTGGCGCAACCCTCCCTAAAGCGAGCATTCCGCACCGCTGGCGTAGGATCTGAATCCTATTCGTGTTCCCGTTCCAGTATTCTCCGTGTTATGACAGAGGCCACAGGTGGAGAGCGAAACCCAACACCGTGCCGCCTGGCGCCGCTCCAGACTGCCGTGATATTTCTGCTGCCGGCCCGACAGAGCCGGCTCCAGCGCAGCCGCACCCGGCGGCCGCCCTGCCGGGGAGGGGGGGTGACTGTCTGGGGAGGGGGGGACTGTCTGGGGAGGGGGAGGTGGCGCTCGGCCGACGCTGAGTTGAGAGTCGTCCGCACCTGTCCCGACCAACGACTCAAAGAGAAACGAGCACACGGGAAGGAGTCAACACCCGAGGGATCAAATCTGAGAGATCGAAAACCATCTCCGATGTCTCAGGAACTCTAAACTTCGACGATCGGAGACAACCGCACTAAACAGGCACCCTGTCCGGTCAAGGTCAGCCGGTCAACCGCACTAAACAGGCACCCTGTCCGGTCAAGGTCAGCCGGTCAACCGCACTAAACAGGCACCCTGTCCGGTCAAGGTCAGCCGGTCAACCGCACTAAACAGGCACCCTGTCCGGTCAAGGTCAGGCGGTCAACCACACCAAACAGGCACCCTGTCCGGTCAAGGTCAGCCGGTCAACCGCACTAAACAGGCACCCTGTCCGGTCAAGGTCAGCTGGTTAACCGCACTAAACAGGCACCCTGTCCGGTCAAGGTCAGGCGGTCAACCGCACTAAACAGGCACCCTGTCCGGTCAAGGTCAGGCGGTCAACCACACCAAACAGGCACCCTGTCCTGTCAAGGTCAGCCGGTTAACCGCACTAAACAGGCACCCTGTCCGGTCAAGGTCAGCCGGTCAACCGCACTAAACAGGCACCCTGTCCGGTCAAGGTCAGCCGGTCAACCGCACTAAACAGGCACCCTGTCCGGTCAAGGTCAGCTGGTCAACCGCACTAAACAGGCACCCTGTCCGGTCAAGGTCAGCTGGTTAACCGCACTAAACAGGCACCCTGTCCGGTCAAGGTCAGCTGGTCAACCGCACTAAACAGGCACCCTGCCCGGTCAAGGTCAGCCGGTCAACCGCACTAAACAGGCACCCTGTCCGGTCAAGGTCAGCTGGTTAACCGCACTAAACAGGCACCCTGTCCGGTCAAGGTCAGCTGGTTAACCGCACTAAACAGGCACCCTGTCCGGTCAAGGTCAGCCGGTCAACCGCACTAAACAGGCACCCTGTCCGGTCAAGGTCAGCTGGTCAACCGCACTAGACAGGCACCCTGTCCGGTCAAGGTCAGCTGGTTAACCGCACTAAACAGGCACCCTGTCCTGTCAAGGTCAGCCGGTCAACCGCACTAAACAGGCACCCTGTCCGGTCAAGGTCAGCCGGTCAACCGCACTAAACAGGCACCCTGTCCGGTCAAGGTCAGGCGGTCAACCACACCAAACAGGCACCCTGTCCGGTCAAGGTCAGCCGGTTAACCGCACTAAACAGGCACCCTGTCCGGTCAAGGTCAGCCGGTCAGCCGCACTAAACAGGCACCCTGTCCGGTCA
This sequence comes from Chirona hameri, assembly GCA_036785665.1. Lineage (NCBI taxonomy): Eukaryota > Metazoa > Arthropoda > Thecostraca > Balanomorpha > Balanidae > Chirona > Chirona hameri. Next base: position 28,489 of record JAXIVJ010007894.1, read on the forward strand.
AGGTCAGCCGGTCAACCGCACTAAACAGGCACCCTGTCCGGTCAAGGTCAGCCGGTCAACCGCACTAAACAGGCACCCTGTCCGGTCAAGGTCAGCCGGTCAACCAAACCAAACAGGCACCCTGTCCGGTCAAGGTCAGCCGGTCAACCGCACTAAACAGGCACCCTGTCCGGTCAAGGTCAGCCGGTCAACCGCACTAAACAGGCACCCTGTCCGGTCAAGGTCAGCCGGTCAACCGCACTAAACAGGCACCCTGCCCGGTCAAGGTCAGCCGGTCAACCGCACTAAACAGGCACCCTGTCCGGTCAAGGTCAGGCGGTCAACCACACCAAACAGGCACCCTGTCCTGTCAAGGTCAGCCGGTTAACCGCACTAAACAGGCACCCTGTCCGGTCAAGGTCAGCCGGTCAACCGCACTAAACAGGCACCCTGTCCGGTCAAGGTCAGCCGGTCAACCGCACTAAACAGGCACCCTGCCCGGTCAAGGTCAGGCGGTCAACCGCACTAAACAGGCACCCTGTCCGGTCAAGGTCAGCCGGTCAACCACACCAAACAGGCACCCTGTCCGGTCAAGGTCAGCCGGTCAACCGCACTAAACAGGCACCCTGTCCGGTCAAGGTCAGCCGGTCAACCGCACTAAACAGGCACCCTGTCCGGTCAAGGTCAGCCGGTCAACCGCACTAAACAGGCACCCTGCCCGGTCAAGGTCAGCCGGTCAACCGCACTAAACAGGCACCCTGTCCGGTCAAGGTCAGGCGGTCAACCACACCAAACAGGCACCCTGTCCTGTCAAGGTCAGCCGGTTAACCGCACTAAACAGGCACCCTGTCCGGTCAAGGTCAGCCGGTCAACCGCACTAAACAGGCACCCTGTCCGGTCAAGGTCAGCCGGTCAACCGCACTAAACAGGCACCCTGCCCGGTCAAGGTCAGCCGGTCAACCGCACTAAACAGGCACCCTGTCCGGTCAAGGTCAGCCGGTCAACCGCACTAAACAGGCACCCTGTCCGGTCAAGGTCAGGCGGTCAACCACACCAAACAGGCACCCTGTCCTGTCAAGGTCAGCCGGTTAACCGCACTAAACAGGCACCCTGTCCGGTCAAGGTCAGCCGGTCAACCGCACTAAACAGGCACCCTGTCCGGTCAAGGTCAGCCGGTCAACCGCACTAAACAGGCACCCTGCCCGGTCAAGGTCAGCCGGTCAACCGCACTAAACAGGCACCCTGTCCGGTCAAGGTCAGCCGGTCAACCGCACTAAACAGGCACCCTGTCCGGTCAAGGTCAGGCGGTCAACCACACCAAACAGGCACCCTGTCCTGTCAAGGTCAGCCGGTTAACCGCACTAAACAGGCACCCTGTCCGGTCAAGGTCAGCCGGTCAACCGCACTAAACAGGCACCCTGTCCGGTCAAGGTCAGCCGGTTAACCGCACTAAACAGGCACCCTGTCCGGTCAGGGTCAGCCGGTTAACCGCACTAAACAGGCACCCTGTCCGGTCAAGGTCAGCCGGTCAACCGCACTAAACAGGCACCCTGTCCGGTCAAGGTCAGCCGGTCAACCGCACTAAACAGGCACCCTGTCCGGTCAAGGTCAGCTGGTTAACCGCACTAAACAGGCACCCTGTCCGGTCAAGGTCAGGCGGTCAACCACACTAAACAGGCACCCTGTCCGGTCAAGGTCAGCCGGTCAACCGCACTAAACAGGCACCCTGTCCGGTCAAGGTCAGCCGGTCAACCGCACTAAACAGGCACCCTGTCCGGTCAAGGTCAGCCGGTCAACCGCACTAAACAGGCACCCTGTCCGGTCAAGGTCAGCCGGTCAACCGCACTAAACAGGCACCCTGTCCGGTCAAGGTCAGCCGGTCAACCGCACTAAACAGGCACCCTGTCCGGTCAAGGTCAGGCGGTCAACCACACCAAACAGGCACCCTGTCCGGTCAAGGTCAGCCGGTCAACCGCACTAAACAGGCACCCTGTCCGGTCAAGGTCAGCCGGTCAACCGCACTAAACAGGCACCCTGTCCGGTCAAGGTCAGCCGGTCAACCGCACTAAACAGGCACCCTGCCCGGTCAAGGTCAGCCGGTTAACCGCACTAAACAGGCACCCTGTCCGGTCAAGGTCAGCCGGTCAACCACACCAAACAGGCACCCTGTCCGGTCAAGGTCAGGCGGTCAACCACACCAAACAGGCACCCTGTCCTGTCAAGGTCAGCCGGTCAACCGCACTAAACAGGCACCCTGTCCGGTCAAGGTCAGCCGGTTAACCGCACTAAACAGGCACCCTGTCCGGTCAGGGTCAGCCGGTTAACCGCACTAAACAGGCACCCTGCCCGGTCAAGGTCAGCCGGTTAACCGCACTAAACAGGCACCCTGTCCGGTCAAGGTCAGCCGGTCAACCGCACTAAACAGGCACCCTGCCCGGTCAAGGTCAGCCGGTTAACCGCACTAAACAGGCACCCTGTCCGGTCAAGGTCAGGCGGTCAACCACACCAAACAGGCACCCTGTCCTGTCAAGGTCAGCCGGTCAACCGCACTAAACAGGCACCCTGTCCGGTCAAGGTCAGCCGGTCAACCGCACTAAACAGGCACCCTGCCCGGTCAAGGTCAGCCGGTTAACCGCACTAAACAGGCACCCTGTCCGGTCAAGGTCAGCCGGTCAACCGCACTAAACAGGCACCCTGTCCGGTCAAGGTCAGCCGGTCAACCGCACTAAACAGGCACCCTGTCCGGTCAAGGTCAGCCGGTCAACCGCACTAAACAGGCACCCTGTCCGGTCAAGGTCAGTCGGTCAACCGCACTAAACAGGCACCCTGTCCGGTCAAGGTCAGCCGGTCAACCGCACTAAACAGGCACCCTGTCCGGTCAAGGTCAGCCGGTCAACCGCACTAAACAGGCACCCTGCCCGGTCAAGGTCAGCCGGTTAACCGCACTAAACAGGCACCCTGTCCGGTCAAGGTCAGCCGGTCAACCGCACTAAACAGGCACCCTGTCCGGTCAAGGTCAGCCGGTCAACCGCACTAAACAGGCACCCTGCCCGGTCAAGGTCAGCCGGTTAACCGCACTAAACAGGCACCCTGTCCGGTCAAGGTCAGCCGGTCAACCGCACTAAACAGGCACCCTGCCCGGTCAAGGTCAGCCTGTTAACCGCATTAAACAGGCACCCTGTCCGGTCAAGGTCAGCCGGTCAACCGCACTAAACAGGCACCCTGTCCGGTCAAGGTCAGCCGGTCAACCGCACTAAACAGGCACCCTGTCCGGTCAAGGTCAGCCGGTTAACCGCACTAAACAGGCACCCTGTCCGGTCAAGGTCAGGCGGTCAACCACACCAAACAGGCACCCTGTCCTGTCAAGGTCAGCCGGTCAACCGCACTAAACAGGCACCCTGTCCGGTCAAGGTCAGCCGGTTAACCGCACTAAACAGGCACCCTGTCCGGTCAGGGTCAGCCGGTTAACCGCACTAAACAGGCACCCTGTCCGGTCAAGGTCAGCCGGTCAACCGCACTAAACAGGCACCCTGTCCGGTCAAGGTCAGCCGGTCAACCGCACTAAACAGGCACCCTGTCCTGTCAAGGTCAGCTGGTCAACCGCACTAAACAGGCACCCTGTCCGGTCAAGATCAGGCGGTCAACTGCACTAAACAGGCACCCTGTCCGGTCAAGGTCAGCCGGTCAAATGTCAGTAGAACGCGCATTTTATGTTCGCAATTACAATTCGCCTCGTTTTTTCCCAGCTATACCTACGTGCGTAATGCCTTATCCTGTATTCTATCGCTGGAAGCCAAAATTCGAGCATCCAGACAATTAGGTCACTTGAGGTCCAAATGTCATGTCCATTGATATGGTATGCATATTGATCCATTGCGTTCATTGATATGACACAAATTGCAAATTGATATGCAATTTGTGTGAAACATTATTTATAAATTGTTGGAAGCTTTTTAACACTCACATTAATTGATGTGCTTACTGCTTAGACTATACCAAATACTATTGTATTCTCAGCTATTTATATGTAAAGTGAACATGCAGGGGGAAAGGCAGATCATATTAGGAAAGTAAATGCGAATAAAACCATTTCCTGAGTTCTAATATTTCATTCAGCAGGTATTACACTTAGCTTAACACGCGCCCTGGAGGGCCTCTGATAATTACACGCCCTGGAGGGGGGGGCGGATTTCGCCCCCCCCCCCCCCCTATGATCTCGAAAACCACGCAACGTAGCGACAAGCGGGAAACGACGTTAGATAACTCGAGACAAGCTCTTTCGAAAGTATTTCGTCAATTTTTTTTTCAGGCCAATATTGAGGTCACCAGAGGTCATCAAGGGTCAGATTTTCAAGTTTTCAAGACTTCGGTTCGAACACTCCCAAATATCTCGGGAACTATGATAGTTAGCAGCAAACGGAAAAAAACACTCGAAAGTCATTGAAAAATGCAATCGACATAGGTGTCCTCAGATTTGAGCTCAGGTCAATAGTTTAGGCTCCAGAGGTCATCGAATGTCAAAAAGGTGATTTGGCTTTCGAAACTGTTTTCCCAAATAACCTTTTACCTAATAAAGATAAAGCAATAATGTTTACGCTATCGCGTGTGTCTTGTCAAGGTGCTTCGAATCATATTAATGGTGACCGGGTTAGGTCAACTGAGAAATTTGACCTAAGGTCAAGGTCAAGTGGTGACCCAAGTTGGTCATGTTGCATATTGGGAGACGTGTCTCGACGAGAAAAACATATTGGTACCGTTTTCTCTTCTCTATCTTCATTATGTCGATAGTTATTGATAAACCCGTGTTGGCGGTCACACAATTGACCTGACCTTAGGTCACCGATATTAGAAATCCGAGATAAACAAATTGTTGGTATCTATTACCTTATGAAGTCCTGCAAGATTGAAACCGATCGGCGTACAACTGTGGCTGTAGTACTACTGCAAACGTTTTGGAGTTGAGGTCATCACGTGACCTGGTCTGGTGACCTGACCTGAGATGACCTGAGGCCAAGAATTTTACATAATGCGGTAAGTTCATTTTTAAACAGGTATACAAAAAACGGCGGCGCTGCGCGCCGCCGTTTTTGCGCTATCCTCGAAAAACCGGAGGGGTGGGCGGATTTAGGCCCCCCTTCCAGGGCGCGTGTTAAAGGGAAGGTTTCACCTTTCTGAAAGTTGTCAAACATACGCTGGTTGTAGTGGAAAAGATGAAGTAAGGACTGCTGAAAACGATGGTAATATTTTTTTCACTCGAAAAGTCACTTAACTTTATACAAATTAAGTTCTTAAATTTGGGCGAATGACGCCATTATTGAGCTATAGATCGCCGCTGATTGGCTGACAAAGTGGGATTGGCTGAAAAGGTGGCTGTCAGCCAATCAGCCGCTGCATCAGCTCAGAGTCATTTTGCAAATAGTAAATTAAATTGCATAAAAACGGTTAAGTTTTGGGGAAAATTACCTTAGTAATTTAGACATTTCAATAACGGCCCAAGATAATGGCTATCTCAGTTTAAAACTGATACAAAGGTGAAACATTCCCTTTAACCCGCCATTGGCTGGGGGGGGGGCGTTTTCACACACCCTGACGGGCTTTCGCAATAGCTGAGAAACTAATAGCGCTATCGACGTGAAACCTCAGGTACCTTCTCCTACATCAATTATACGTCTTCTGTGCGAAAATAAAGAAATTTTGTTGACAATTTGTCGAAATATAGCGAATTGAATTACGTCACTACACACGAGTTTGACATAAAAAATAATCTACACTTTAGCAGACCGTACAAATGCCATATCTGAAGAACAATGAAATTAAAAAAACGAAAAAAAAGATAGTAAATTGTGAGAGCTACAAAACGGCTATCTCGGATTTTTGAAAATTTTGGTTTTTGACCCCTAAAATGCAAAAATATATTTTCCTTTTTTCAAATGCCCTCAAAATCTACATTTTGCAATATTTTCACAAAACTGGAAGATATATAGAAGAACCGCATGTGCACAATACCCAAACAAAATTTAAAAGCAATATCTTTATTTTTGACTGACTTATCACTCCCTAAGTATGAGAAACTCATGACGTCATATTTTGAAATTGCATTGTTTGGCTTTTAGTGATCAAATACAAACAAATAAATGCCAGTATTGTATTTCCGAGACAAAACTGGTCTAGATACATGCCTTTTGTATTTATATTATCAATTTCAAATGTTGTCCTTATTTGACCTGGCCTTGACCTTATATGGTGTCAGATTGTGAAAATGACTGCTACTATCGAATTAGACGTGTAAAATAACCCATACAACATGTGTCACATGTCTTTCGTAGACCTGTGACCTTTTGTGACCTGACCTTGACCTTGACCTTTGCTTACAATTTCACTTGTGCTTATGCGGGATATGTATTATACCTTTGAGAGCACATTGTGCGATAATAGTCGAATTCTAAGGCTTTGGATGGAAAGTATGACCCAACAACTCAAATATCTCAATTTTATCTTTGACCTAACCGTGACCTGACATGTGACTTTATTTGGAAAATTGGATGGAAAGTATGACCCAACAACTCAAATATCTCAATTTTATCTTTGACCTGACCGTGACCTGACGTGTGACCTTATTTGGAAAATGTCGTGTATGCTTTGGATGCATCTCATTGAGAGCTTTCGATTATCGCCTTGCGCGTCTTGCTGCAGTTTTTGGTTCGGAAGATAGCCAGGGGGGCAAAAAACGTACCTACTAACCATGACTTAGGCTATGACTTACATAGGCTATGACTTACCTACACCGCATATGTATACCCCTATTATCTTTCTTTTTTCTTTCCTTTTACAAATATGTATATATCATCCCGTTACATCATGGCGTGTTTGAATGGCTATCGTGTATTTCATGAGCACCTGTTGATACTGTGCCGCAGGGCAGAAATGTCGTGCGGTACAGCCTACCTATCAGAGCTAGGTGCCGGTCTGGTGCTTATCCCTATTCCCTGCGGGTGGCATATTCTGCCCTCGGTGGGTTTTCACTTGCCGCTTCTAAACCGTTAGGCCTAGCGTCCTGAAATTATGTGATTTTTCCAAAAATTGAATGGCGCATGTTGCGTCAAAATTTTGGAAAAATAGGTCTAGCAGAGGCAGTTCCAGGCTCCTGTTTTGGGGAGGGTGTTACGAATGCGGTTTTGCGCCGCATACTTCCTTCGTGGTTTGCAGTGCAATAAATGCGTCAGAAACAATTTCAATACAATATGCATCATATATACTGGGATTTTATATATTTTCGGGGCAGAGGCGGATTCAGAATAAAAAAATGGGAGGCGATACCCACCCTCAAATTAGGTCCTCCAACTTCAAATTAGTAAGATGATAAAAGCGTTACGTGAATGGTGCTCCCCATGTTTTGTCCTGGATCCGCCTATGCGCAATATATCAAATTTAACAAATTACAGCATATAATGCCCACATGTGACGTTCATGTCGTCCCAACAATCACGAACAGCACATATTTTTTCCCGAAAATCCCCCCATTTTACATTCCCTGAATACGCCTATGATTTTTATTTTGTTTTCTTGTCTTTTGATATATTAAAGATATATACATTTGAAGCTCAAAAACGTTTGGAGCATGAAAATCAATCGAGCCACATGGCCGCAATGACCTTTCAAAAAACACCCAAGAGTTTCGGATTTGTTTTCCACCTGGCCACCCATTTTTAAACAAAACAAAAATTGTGGGGTCCAAAATGATAGAATCCCATCGAAATCGACCGAGCGATTCTCGAGATATCTGGGGGGGGCAGAATCTTCCCCCCCCCCCCCCCGCAGGTTAGCGTAATTCTGGCCGCCCGCAGGGAATAGGGTTAATAAGCCGAATACTTTTATCTGGATAGATGATTAGCTCAAATTATTGCATAAATTCGTGTTTTCTGAGTCCGCTGCGCAGTTTGTCATAACGTGCCATTTTGTTATTGATTCAAAGACATCATTTTCACGTTCGTATCTTGATACACCTAACTGCGGTTATGACAACTTGCCATGTATATAGTACAGAGGCCCGTAGTTGCTATGGTACTCACTAAGGTCCGGCTTATTTTCTCCTCCAGCGTATGTTTGACGGCGAATTAAGACACGACCATATATGCATTCAAACCGCATTACTGAGAGCTTCAAATTGATATATTGACGCATTGTCTCACCTTATCCAGTGGCTGCTTTTAAGCAAAAATCCGGTTTTAGCGCTTTGCGGTGGTAAAAACTGATTTGTACTTAAAAGCAGAGAAAGGATAAGGTGAGCCAATGAGTCAATACATCAATTTGAAGCTCTCAGTAATGCGGTTTGAATGCATATATGGCCGTGTCTTAATTCGCCGTCAAACATACGCTAGACGAAAAAGAAGCCGGACCTTAGTGTGTACCCTGGCAACTGCGGAGGGGGGACGTACGACCTGACCAAAGTGAGCCCTATCAATAGCCAAACAAAGGAGTTTCTTGCATCGTGATAACAGCTCCTGTCAATGACAGCGAGTGGTCTGTTAATCTGGAGACCGCTTCCAGCCACTTCCCAACCCCTACCAAAGTCAACAGGGCACCGAACAACAAACAATTTCTTGTCCGGGTCGGGCTGGTCGTGCTTTGTTTACACTTGACAGTGTGCAAAAACGAAGCAGCCTTCCTAAACGAGGTGTAGAAAGACCTGCAAGACGTGAAGACGAACCGGGTGTCAGTTCTCGCAGACGTTATGTAAGTGGCTGATACAGACTGAGTCAAATAAAGGCAAATACAGCTCTATTCAAGGCTTGGTTTTGGGCTTTGTTTATGACTCAGAACGAAAACTTGAGTTTAGAGCATTTGGACTGAATTAGAGTTTATTCTACTCGACAAGAGCTTTCAAATGAGCACACGCGGAGGTCTGTACGACGACTTTGATTTTTGACCTTTGCGTAGGGGTCAACAACTTACGGAGGCCGGTGGGGCACTGGCAGATCCAGACTCTCAATATAGGGTGGGGCTAATTTCATTGGGGCCTTCCGGGCCCCAGGGGTCTCCATATGACCTAAAAGGTACACCCATTTTTCCCTTTGCGGACTTGGGTTATTTGTTTTGCTATGCTATTCTTACGTGTAAGGACGTGTCAATTAAAGGGACTGTCCCACCTTTTTGAAAGTTGTCTAATCACACTTAATTGTATGTCTGCATGTCAGGCGAGGTCAGCTGAACATGTTCGTGAACTTTTTTCCCTAATATTGTTTTTATCTTGGAAGATATGCAACTTTTAGTTTTAAGAAAAGTTGGGTTGGTGACGTCATATTTTATTTTAATAACAGGGAAATCCTTTGTGCTGCCAAATGTATGGCACAATTTTGTATCGACATCTATTGCGCAGAAAAAGCGAACCACCCGGTGTCTAGATTGGCTTAGATTGCGAACTACCTGGGGATCGAGAAATGAAAGACGAAAATATTTCAAGGCTGACCTTGAAACAAATCGACTATCATTACCAGTTGGGTAGAGACACGACGCTGTCGGTTTAGAGTCCCTATTCAAATACACATGGGCCTTATTTTTTACAGATGTCAAAATCAAACTCGAATATCTTTTTGATTAGATCATTGTGGTTGTTTTAACTGCTACCATACTTAATTCCAATGCCAAGCCATCAAAATGGCTATCTCAACTCAAATATAATGTTAAGGTGGGATAGTCCCTTCAGTGAAAAATTAAAATTGATGGATATTTGCCTCCAAAATATCTCTTTTTTTTCATTTTACATGCTATTTTATATACAAATTAGTTATTCGCGTATACCTTTTGACTGAATAAAGCTAGACGGGCACGGTAAACGTCATTTTGTTGTTATCATCAAGACGTGTTGAATGCTGTGCAGCATGACTTCTTTCTGACATTTTATGACCTTGACCTAAGGTCAAGGTCACGGCGCAAGGTCACCTTTCCAAATTTTCCTACTCGGCGATGTTATATAGCTTTAAACTTGACTTGAAGATTGTAATTCATTGGTATTAAAATAATTGCGCGATCGTTGATGACTATAAAGCAAACTGAGACATTTTCGGGCTTTCTTTACACCGATAAGGAAGTTATGAAGTTGCTATTCGGCATTCAAATTCAAATGAATTTAAAAGTTGCCATTGACGATCAGGCGTTATTTAAGCACAATTGAATTCCTCGCAACAAGACAAGTTTTAAGATATATGACATCGCCACATAGACCACAATTGGAAACCTAACCTTGAACCTTGAAATTAACCTTATGTGAAGGTCACCAAATGTTAGAAAGAAGTAATATTGCATATCATTCAACGCGTCTGACGAAAATAACAAAATGTTGTCCATTTTACCTTTCTATCTTTATTCAGTCAAAAGTTATTTGAGAATAACATATGTCACAAAAAGAACATAGAATTACAAAATTTAGCATATTTGAAGACAAATAACCATCAATTTTGTTTGTCCTGTTTGAAGGACGCTTCTTTACACTTAACAAGAATAAAGTCAAAATAGGAAATACATTTTGCTTGGGTATCCAAAAAAGATTCAAAATGTTAAAAAAATACTAACTTTGAAATTTAAGTTCAAGGTCATCAAATGTCAGAAAGAAGTCATGCTGCAGAGCATTCAACTCGTCTCGATGAGAACAACAAAATGACGTTTACCGTACCATTCTAGTTTTATTCAGTCAAAAGTTATTAGCGAATAGCATATTAGAATAGCAAATTAGCGAATAGAATAGCATATTAAAATGGCATGTAAAATGACAAAATTTGAGATATTTGGAAGCAAATATCCCTCAATTTTATTTTTGCACTTAATTGACACGTCCCTACACGTAAGAAAAGCATAGCGAAAAATTAGAAACACGCTTGAGAAAGGGTATCCAAAATGGTTGTACAATTTCGAAAACGTACTAAATTTTTCAATTTTCGAAAATAAAAAATCAACATCACCATGTTCTAAAACAGTTCATTGCCATTCTGACATATAGTATATCTATATTGCTTCATAAATTATCCGCCATATGGGCTGACAAAGATTGACCTGCACCATGACCTTATAAAAATATCCGAGGCAATATCTCCTGAACCACTGCATTGCAATACAACTTTCACAGCTCACTTTAGCGCCCCAGGGTACCTCATATACCAATTTTGGCCATAATCGGTGACATGGCGGTTTCATTTTGAACTTTGTTTTGTTGTCGATTTGTCGTGGAATGCCCCAGCTACAAAAAGAAGAACATTGGGAGTTTTTAACTGAACCTAATTGATATTTTTTGAAGTTTTCAAGAGTATTAAGGTGTAAAAACAAATATTTCAGCGCTCATTGAGGCGCCTTCCTCAGTGAGTGAGTGGTGCAAGTTACCTTTTTCTAGGTCAACAGAATATTATTATGTTGATTCAGCGCCACAATGAGCGCTGAAATATGTGGTTTTACACCTTAATACTCTTGAAAACTTCAAAAAATATCAAACTAACTGTTATACCTGAGTAAAAGTAACGAACAAAGTATGGCCCTAAAGTCTTACGGAACCCAATTACCCTACTTAATACTAGTAGACGTATTCCACACAACATAGGTACCTATGTAAGGAAATTCACTCACGCGCTCCTCCGCCACCCAGCAGGCAGCAGGACACCAAAGGCTGCGTCGCTGCGTGCAAAATTATAACTTACATTGGTTGTGAATCACTCCAAAATGGCGTCAGCCGCGCCACTTTCCCCATCCCTACTGCTACCAAAATGCTACAAAATCGAGGAAACACGAATGAGGCAAAAAATACATATTTCTTTCGCAAGAAGTATTTTTTTCGTTGGAAGAACCCATTTTAATCGCCAGTTTCAGCGGATTTTGGGGGTGGGCTAATTTATATTGCCGCCCCTGTCGAGCTTGGAATGTAGGGTGAGCTTTGGCCCTTGCCGCCCCCTTCGAATCCGCCAGTGATTCCATACAACATAGGTACCTATACAAGGAAATTCACTCCCGCGCTCCTCTGCCATCCAGCAGGCAGCAGGAAACCAAAGGCTGTGACGCGCGCTGCGTGTAAAATTATAACTTACCTTGGTTGTGAACCACTCCAAAATAGCGTCAGACGCGCCACTTTCCCTATCCCTACTGCTTCCAAAAAGCTACCAAATAGAGGAAATACGAAAGAGGTAAAAACAAGATTTCTTTCTTTCGCAAGAAGTTATTTTTTTTCGCAGGCAGTACCCATTTTTCATCGCCAGTTTCAGCGAATTTGGGGGGGCTAATTTCTATTGCCACCCCTATCGAGCTTGGGATGGGGGGGGGGGCTTTTGCCCCTCCCCCCCCCCCCCTCCCTGTATCCGCCAGTGGAGGGGGAGACCAAAACTCAAAGGATCGCAATTAAATTTGGCATACTTGTTATTGGCCTAGAGAAGAACGCCGTGTCAATTTGCAAGCTTGCACCGACGATCAAGTATTTTTTGGGACACCCTAGTTCCACATGACGGTGCTGCCACAATCTGCACACCGATCCAATCCCGACGCAACACCCGCAACCCCCATCACGACAAAAGTGACGCCGGTTCCCCGCGCAGATGGCGGTTTCCCTAGGGAACGGCGCCACTGAAATATTGTACAACCGTTACATATGTAAGAAACGAGTAGGTATACTCGTTTCTTCTCCTAATTCCTGCCCAACGTACTGAATTCCAAGATTATACTGACACAAGCTAGTATTTGCTAGTTATAAATTGTCTGCCATCTGAAAAACGCGATACATAGTTAATTCATCGTGGGGAGCTAGTAATATTTTATGGGTCCGGTATCAAAATAAAATATTTGAAGAACTTGCAAAAACAGATACCATATAGATAATAGATACCAAAATAGGTAATATAGATATCAGCTAATTAATAGCACAAAAATAGGACAAAATGTGTTGGAATTTAATCTTGTTTGTCGCGAGGTTTATAAGCATTTTATACTTCCGTGGCACTTTTTCCCAGTAGAGTATACATGCGTACCTACTCAGTCCATTTTGCCACCCTGGCAAAATCCGTGGCGCCGCCCCTGCATAGTTCCCGAGATAGTTGGGGCGTTTCTAGAGCGAAGTCTTAAACTTGGAAAATTTTACCTTTGATGACCTCTGGTGACCTCAATATTGACCTGAGCGAAAATGTCACAAGCGTAGAAACAAGGGGACCGGGAGGCCATGGCCGCCCCACTTGTCGGCTATTTTGTTTCTATAAATATTTTGCTAAATCTTTTTTTTCTCGAAAACAATATATTTCGATAACATGGACACGCATTTTCAGTATAGATGGTGAAAGTGCCGGAAAATGCGAAAATTGCGCATGTTGTTATGATATTGTGTGCTTGGGGGAGCAATCTGGCACAATGGTAGGATATTTTCTTTCTGTGCCAGGGACCGAGGTTCAAATCCCTCGGCGGGCCCTTTAAAAATTCGTCCCGGCCCCCATATCCCTCGGAACGGGGTGAGAGTTCCAGTTAGCGCTTTGGTCGCAGGAGGATATGGTGTTTGGTCCACTAATTTTAAACACCGTATTGACACCACCCCTGCACAAGATCACGCCCTTCCCCCCCCCCCCCCCCCCCGCTCGAAAAGTTCGATGTCATGGTCTGTCCGTACACGTTTTGAAACCGTGGCGACGCCACTGTGCTTTTGTGTAACGACTTCAGATATGTGTATACGACTCGTAATACTTCTACTTAAAGGGAATGTTTCACCTTTGTATTGGTTTTGAACTGTGATAGCCATTATCTTTGGTTGTTATTGAAATGTCGAAAATACTTACATCATTTTCCCCAACACTTAGCCGTTTTTAAGAAATTGAATTTATAGTTTGCAAAATGGGGTCTAGGCTAGTGCCGCCACTGCCTGGCTGACAGCCACTTCGTCAGCCAATCCCACTTTGTCAGCCAATCAGCGGCGGTCTATAGCTCAATAATGACGTCATCATCCCAAATTTAAAAACTTAATTTGTATAAAGTTAAGTGACTTTTCGAGAGATAAAAATATAACCATCGTTTTCAGCAGCACTTACTTCATGTTTTCGACTACAACTAGCGTATATTTGACAACTTTCAGAAAGGTGAAACATTCCATTTAATACTTCTACTTCTATAGTAAGTAAAAGGGGCTTGAAATATACATTTTATTAAATTGAGTGGCTTTAAGTATTTGCGATCTGAAGCATTAAAGTTATCATTAGATCACCTGACAAACCTGTGTTTAAAACAAGCATTGCAAATACGATGTATTATAGGCCAGTGTGTTTGAAACATTAGCCAATGCTTGGCGAGCCATCACGTCAGATAAGTGTCTAGACTTAAATTTTGTATATTTTAAGGCAACATTATGTTGGCTATTTTGCTAATAAATAACTTTCAACATCTTCAATTCTACTTCAGTATATTGTTGTCGTGTATGCCCTGCAACCAAATGAATGCATTCTTCTTGAACCAAGATGAAGGTCAAGACTAAAGCGTTGTGATTGTGCAGCAAATGCAGTCATTGGCATACCCAATGCAGGATAGGAAAAGATAATGTCCATAGCTAACTCTTCCTTTTTCTTAAAGATAGCGCATAGTTACCCAGTTCTTCTTGGACCTCCTGCGGAATTTGCCAGGCATCAGGACAGCTCCGGTGCTCTTCCCTGCCCTCCTCCCCCCCCCCCCCCCCCCCTCTCTCCTCATCTCGGTTGGCAGGGGTCCCAGCAGGCTGACTCGGGCGGCCAGGCGGGACATACTTCCAGCACCGCGACCAAAACCGTCGCCGCCCGAGGCGCAGCGTCGCCGCCGCTGATTGGTCGTCCGTCCGTCCGGTCCACCAATCCGGGGCGGCGAGACTGCACCGGCAGCCCGGCTCCGGTGACCAGAGATGAGCTGGGACGCCGACCGCCGGCGGAGGGCACAGAACAGCCAAGGCGTGAGTCGCGGCGGAGTGGTGTTGTGCCGTGTGGTGCGCTGACCCGACCTGACCTGGCCTGGTGACCCCTGACCCGACGGTGACCGCACGCGCGGCGGGTGCCTGCGAACGCCGTTGATTTAGCGACAAGTGGAGTGATTTTGTGCCCCGCACACCCCAACCCTGTGATGCTGATCTGGTTATGTTTGTGTGACCCCCACCTGCATCTACCCTGTATACGTGCCGACTCGAGTATTTAGCTTTACCCTTCTTTGAGAATGCCGTACGATATCTTATTTGCAATAGATGGCGCAATGTAATGCTCATAGCAGTTTGGAAATCTCAGGAAGCGATGAAGCTGTTTTTAAAGTCGCTTCATTGGTACACGGCATGAGTCCTCTAAACGTTGCATTCATATTAGCACGTGATCCATCTGGATCGTGATTATTCGCTATCAAATCATTACCGATTATAGCAGTCAAATAGCAGCTGGGTCTAAATACAATGATCGTGTTGCCCTACGCGTGTCTTGTGCCCCTGCATGCCTACCATTGAGAGAACCCCTCGCATCTCCTGTAGTCTGTACCCCTATAGCGACCTGCACGACTGATACACGCAGCGAGTGAGTTGGCGTTGTCTGCTTATGTCTGCGGCGAACGCCTTCCATACTCTGGGCGACCGGCGGCACTGAATGTCTTCATGTGCACCCTGTGTGACCTTGTGTGACCTCGTGTCCCGTTTACGTGTCCCACCGTCCCGGAGCGGGGCTGGTCCGCCACGTGGCCCGGCGGGACCGGTCTCACGTGGCGCCGTGTGTCTGCTCTGCGGTGTGTAAAACAATAAACGTCCCGCTGAGAGCCCGACGACCCTCTGGTGTTTGACCCCGCATGATCGTGATGTCGTCCCGATGGAGTGGCCGACCTGAGCGAGGTGCCATCAGGGTCTGCAGGAGGGGCGGTGTTTGACCCCGCATGATCGTGATCTCGTCCCGATGGAGTGGCCGACCTGAGCGAGGTGCCATCAGGGTCTGCAGGAGGGGCAGGTCATAGAGCCTGCCCTGAATCCCGAGGAGAGAAACCCTGGGTCTCTTTGAGATGTCAGCAATTGTTAAAAAGGGTTTCCTCCTGTGTTAATGCGTGAGTTTGCTTAGAAGAGAGTACCATTGAATATGAGACATATAATAGTAATTATTACATTGAAGATTGTTGATAATTATGTTGTATTGTTGACTTTAGAGGCGTTTCAAGTATCGTAATTTAGTACCGATCACGGTTTCTAAAGTACAGCGCAATTGCATAGGCAAAAGTTGTTTGTATAGTAAGGATAACCCAATAATTTCAGAAAATCTATATGTAAACACATTAGCGAAGCGAATAGTCAATATATTGTAATGGATAGTCAAACAACGAGCCTGCTGGTTTACTTGTCTCACTATTTTTTGTATTTGATGTAACAATAACGGTATTTTTCGCTTGCGGTTAGTTACATTATGCTTCGGATATTGTTATACATTGTTAAGTAACTCGGATTTAATGATAGATGCGAAGAAAAACTTGAATAGGAGCTAACAAATATGAACAAATGCGTTATAAACCCATGTGAATCATCACGTGCTCCGTTTACAAATTTCGGTGGCGCTAAAAGCAACAACAACGCTGGGAGATGTTCAGAACAGAGTTCGCCACCGGCCGGGCTGGCCCTATGGGCAATGGGCCGGGCCTGGGCCGGGCCTGGGCCGGGCCTGGGCCGGGCCTCAACTTTAAGGAAATCGCCGGGCTCTGGACGGGCCTGGGCTGATAATTTGTAAGTAATGCGCGCAAGCTCAGGTCAGTTTAAACATATTATAGCCAGCAGTTCACTTCCACAGCAACACGCTGTTGATATGGCTGTGTGAATTTGTTTTTTGGTTAGCATAGTTGGTTCATTGTTTCACATTTATAGTATACAAGTACATATGCTAGGATAATGATTGCAAATTTTGTGAAAATAATTATATGCTTAATCTGAACGGGCCGGACCGGGCCTGGGCCTCAATATTATGAATTTGACCTGGCCTGGTCCGGGCCTGGGCTTGGTGTTCATGGGCCTGGGCCGGGACGGGCTGGGGGTTGGTGGGCCCGGGGCGAACACTGGTTCAGAACTTTGTTTTAAGCTAACGTTATAAGCTTTGTTTGAAGTTGTAAACTTATGTTTTACAACTTTGCCTTAAAACTTTTGTAATTGAAACACACGAAACATATCGGGATCGGGGCTCAGAACACGCATAAGCGAAGCAAATAACGTAATATGGAAGAAGCATTATAATACAACATTTGTTCATGCAACCACTTCAATTATATTGTAGTTTGCTGTAGCATCTTGTTTCTAAATAAAGGTATTACAATATATTTTAACTCCTTATATTTACTCTACTGCATTGATTGAAAAATGCTCTGTTTTGGTTGCTTGATTTATAAAACCCAATGAAAAATCAGCTGAGACAAACATCAGACAAGCAGCAAACGTCATCATATTAATTTACCTGACTGCACCTATTATTGGGTATTATGCCTGTTGGTGTTCTTATCAATAAACAAAACAATAAACAATTAACCACTGCGCATTACAGTTTGTAGCGTACTTGAACACACTGTAGCTCTGTACCTATAGTAAAATATACATTAAATTCGTATGAATAGCTACTTAATAAATGTCAATTTAGCATATGATATTCTGCTGCTAAATATTATCATATAGGTTGCATACAGGTAAGATGGTTATCCTCGACACTATAGTTCACTGCCTTTTGTAGCTCATTTACATATGCAGGCAACTAATATGGCACATAGACACCATATGAATCATGTATTGTTTTGCTTCTCGGACTCGAATTAAAACCTTTCAAAACAAACCCATTGAGAATCTGCACCAACAAAGATGGCTAAAGATTAAATGTAAAACAAACTAAACAAAAATGCATTGCACACGCTCTCCGGTGACAAACTGTGGCACCAGAAGTCCTGTTGTTAATTTTATACTTATAAAAATAAATCGTAATCATTTCCTGTGAATATGCAACAAATATCTGGTACCAGCCGCTTGAAGTGGTATTTCTGTCAAGGCTGGTATAAAAGTATGATACAAAACTTAGAACATAAATATACCTACTTTAAGGTATCGGAACCGAATTATGCTTGATTAAGTACTGCAAATTCGGCCTAGTCAGACAATGAATTGCTGGTATTTGGAGAATGACACGGAAATAGTCAAATATTATACGTGTGTCAGAATTTTTTAAAGAAAAATCTGCATACCATCATTTGCAACAAAAATGTAAAATATTTATAATGAAGCAAATCAAATATCCAATTGAAGAAGAAAAAACTGGTAAATGCATCACCAGCTAGCACGGCTACCGCGGAGCGGCAGTTTTCCTCTCCTTATAAGGGCAGAGGCGCGGCAGTCACGACGTCCAGGACTCTGGGCCTCTCTGGTGGGCCGGCGGCCAAAAGCAACATCCCGGCCCTCTGAAGCAGGCTGTGGTATTTTTAGCAGTGGCAGAGAGGTCGGCAGGGTGCGCCACCTCCTGCCACTGCAGGAGGCAGAGCAGATGACCGAAACGTGACGCTCAATCAACCAAGCCTGTGCATTCTTGCTGCAAGCATAACCTGTTTTGTGACAGACAAATGAGGCAAGACACTGTTTCTTTAGCAATCCTGCTGTTTGCGGTTTTGGCAACAAATCTAAAATGCATTCTGCGAATAATTTTCGCTCAATTTTGTTTGAACATTTTTTTGTAGTTGCGAATTCCAGGGAACCTAATGTTATGTCATCTGATATATCTCGCGCAGTCAGAACTGAACAATAACAACATTATGCGACGCAATTGGGTACATACAACCAGCTACGTCATCAGTGGACGCAAGTGATGACGTCATTGATCTGCTCAGCTGGTTACGTTTGTAGGTAATTGATATACGCGATTAAGTTTGAAGAGTTCAATGAAGATAATGGCTGTAGTGAGCCTAGTTGGTTTCACCTCTGGTTGGATGTAAACCTTAATGGCCAGCTCTCTGGCTCTTGATAGCAATGTTATTATGTGATTTAGGTACTCTTGTTAGTAGATTTAACAAAAAACGCACAACGTTGGTAGAAGTTTTTGAGCTACAAACTTGTTTTTTTATATACAAAAAATGCTCGCTATAAATATATCACTCTCGATATGAAGCAGGGCAATAGTCTTCAGTCCGAGTTGCTACACACAACAGTTGCTCCAGGACTCACAGGAGGTATTAAATGTGGTTTTCCTTGCCTTTATTCGTCCAAAAATAGTAAATAGCTATAACATATCGTTCAGCTTGAATGCCATGTAATATGTCATGAAGGTCATGTCATACCACGTGATGAAATGACAAGTCATGCCAAGCCATGTCATGTCATGTCATGTCATGTCACGTGATGCAATGACAAGTCATGCCAAGCCATGTCATGCCAAGCCATGTCATGCCAAGCCATGTCATGTCATGTCATGTCATGTCATGTCATGTCATGTCATGTCATGTCATGTCATGTCATGTCATGTCATGTCATGTCATGTCATGTCATGTCATGTCATGTCATGTCATGTCATGTCATCAGAGTTCGCCACGGGCCAGGCTGGCCCTATAGGCCATGTGCCGGGCCATGGGCCGGGCCTGGGCGGGGCTTCAACTTTAAGGAAATCAGGCTCTGGATGGGCCTGGGCTGATAATTTTGCAGTAATGCGCGCAAGCTCAGGTCAGCTTAAAAAAAAAAAATATCCAGCAGTTCACTTGCACAGCAACACATTGTTGCTGTGGCTGTGCCTTTTTTTGGTGAGCATAGTTGGTTCATTGTTTCACATTTATAATATACAAGTAAATATGCTAGGATAATTATTGTAAATTTTGTGAAAATAATGATATGCTTAATCTGAACGGGCTGGACCGGGCTTGGGCCTCAATATTATGAATTTGACCGGGCCTGGTCCGGGTCTGGGCTTGGTGTTCATGGGTCTGGGCCGGGCCGGGCTGGGGGTTGGTGGGCCCGTGACAAACACTGCTGTCATGTCATATCACGTGATGCAATGACAAGTCATGCCAAGCCATGTCATGTCATGTCATGTCATGTCACGTGATGCAATGACAAGTCATGCCAAGCCATGTCATGTCATGTCATGTCATGTTATGTCATGTCATGTCATGTCATGTCATGTCATGTTGTCATGTCATGTTGTCATGTCATGTCATGAATGTCATGTGATAGCTGCCGCCAATTATTTGCATGCTTGTTTCACTCTAAGAAGCTTCTGCTCCAGTTGACATAAGTATGATATTTGATGATATAACGTCTTTCTATAATTTGTTTCGAAACCGACATACACGATAAGCAACTGCATCAAGTCAGCCGAAACAGCCGGCAAACCTGGATATATAGCGCTAATGGGAAAAAAAAGGAAATACTGTCCGAAGTTGCTGGCAAAAATAAAAACAACCAGCTCGATACGTAGGTGAAAAATTGGAATGGAAACAATTTATCATAAATTGGACACAATTTGTCACAATTTGTCACAATTGCACAATTTGTCTGCTATGTTATTATTATGCTTTATCTTTCAAATCGGTGGAATGTGTGAGAAGTATCATTTCACAAAGTAGTGGATCAAAGTTTACACCAAACTTAAGGCAGATAGGAGCGAGATATTGCAATAGTAGGAAGTAGCCAAAAGCTATTGAATTTGAAAACACACGCAAACACACCTTCAACATTACCCAAAAAATCACAAGATTAGTCACATGATCTATCGTTTTGTTTTGCCGTTTAATGTTTTGCATGCCAGAAAATTGGTAACGATGTAGCTTGGCATGGTATTCCAATTGCGATTTGAAATTCCGCCCCATACCTTTTGACCTCCCGCGACGATCAGCATTGGACATTCAATTACAGAAAACGGCAACAATTGCTTAAATTACCGTGTAGCCATCTTAAAATCCATCAGTGCTGCCACATTTACGAAATATTGATCCCCAAACGTTGCCGCACGGCTCTATGTTCACTGCAGCAGCGGCGGCCAAGTATTCGGGTTTCTGTCAACCTGCTGTGACGCAGACAACTCTGTCGACTGGTTGTCATGGCAACTGGGAGCTGCCGTTTGGCACGGCGCCAAGGAATACTGTCGGTTCTGGGATATTCAGACTACCGAAGATGTACGCGGCAAAAGGATGAGCGCATTAGTCAAATAATGCAAACGTTTCGGTGTTTTATTCCTTTCGAACATGACAAATCATAAGCATGACTCTTATTTCTCTTATCGTCCAAATGCCTTTGAGCACTAAGAGTAATAAATTGATTCTACTCAATCCCCGATTGAAAATACAATTGATCGTACCTACGTCCTACTCATAATGTCACACTGACACAACAACAAAAAACATTTATGATTTCTCAGCTGACGTCACAGTCCACAAATGAAAGATAAAAAACGAGCCAAGAAGATTGGGTTGAAAATCAAATAAACAAGTGTCCACACCTATAGTTCTGTTGGATACAACTACAGCAGCACCGGTCGTCTAACAGCTGGACGTGTGTTCGTTCCAGGAGAGACCACCTCCTAGGGCGGAGTTCTAGTCGCTGCACGGCTCGTTCGCTGTTCGTTTCTGTCCGCTCCGTAACAAACTTCATCTACAGCCATGGTGATTGAGAAGAAATACAAGCCGGATGAGGAGCCCGACCCAGCTCCGTATCTGTGAGTATCCAGCGACGTGACTGCTCAACTCTATCTGCTCACAAACATTTGCGTATGTTTAAAGGGAAACTATGACCTTTTGATTTTGTTAGCAACGTTTTTTGGGCTACCGTTATGGTATTAAAATGATGTGATCCAAATTTAAGAATTATATAACACAATTCCATAATTCAAAGTTGGAGGTTTGGAAAAATTAAAAAGCAAGTTTTTTATCCACTATTAGAAAACGACACATCTGGCGTTTTTGTATCAATCTGTTCAACGTTGTTGAATGGGCACTTCTAAACAAATCCCCGACGCTAAATAGGTCGCAGTCGATGTGCATCGATGAGCTTCCGATTTAATTTCCAGTTTGTGTGTTGTTTGTTAATTGTAAAGGATGGGCGGGCATATAATCACAACAAGCAGAACGCAAAATATATTGTCCACACCATTGCGTAAAAAAGCAATACGGGAAAAGCCCAGAGTTTGATGGAAACCGAAAAGTACTTGCAAGATATCGGTCGTTAAAGGTGTGGAACGCTTATCAAGTTTAACTTGAAATATCTCTCGGAAGGAATTTTTATATGCAAAATGCGATGAATTTACATCATATTTTGGCCTCGTCTGTCGATTTCAAGTGCTAACGCCATTTTTGTGGGAAAAAGGTCATTATTTTCCTTTAACCATTGCTCTACGGGAGCTTTTTTCACCTTCGCTCTACGGGGGGCTGACAGCCCCCCCCCCCCCCCTGTTTACTTCCACACCAAGCAACTTAGACCAATGCGATAAGAACCAGCATGTTGCTTGTCATGAAAGGAATCTATCAGTATGCGATTTGTAAGTTTAAGGTCAACGGGTGACCTTTCAGGTCAAGTGAATGTCCTCGGCTCGACCACGTCCAGAACAGCGATTTTGCTCGTCAGAAAACCTCAAAATTAGAAATTGATAAATGTAAATAAAAAGACATGCTCCTAAACCAGTTCTGTCTCAGAAATACAGACAAGGTAATTATTTGTTCGTATCTTGTCAAAAAAAATGACGTCATGAGTTTCTTACACTTGGGAGCCATCACTCAGTCAAAAATAAGGATATTGCTTTGAAATTTTGTTCGAGTATTTTCCATACTCAGTTCTCTCACATATATTCCGGTTTTTCTAACATCTTTGAAAATTTTGATTTTGTGGTGATTTAAAAAAAAAGGATCAAAAACCCAAAATTTTGAAAATCCAAGATTGCCATTTTAAAGAAAATGCCATTTTGTATCTTTGGTGAATTGCGTTTGCAATTTGCTTCAAAACTCTTCTCTACGACTTTTCAAATATTTATCGTTTTTCCACCAAAATGACGTCATCAAAACATGATTATCTCCCAAACTTCTTGACCAATTGCCATACATTTATTACAGCATACGTATAAGTGTTGTACGCTCAGCTATGGAAAATGTCAGCAAGATGCACCGCATGTGTAAAAAGTTATTCAAGAAAATCCCAGGGGGGCCTGTCAGCCCCCCCCCCCCCCCCCCCCCCGTAGGACGAGGGCTGATAATGCGTATACAAATGATACACTTAGTATCACACGCCTCATACTGGGTCACACGCCTCATACTGCCCCTTATTATACGTACAAGCGTGCGTATAATAAGGGGCATAGGGGTTCCACTTGACATACATCCATTACATAGTGTCCATGTTTCTGTAAATTTCAAATTAGAGGTGGCAAAAGTTGATATTTTTTGGACCCAGACCCGACTAGGTCCCAAAAGCTGAAAAAAATGGACCCAGTTATACCCGGTGCAAGGCAAGTTTGGACCCAGCGGACGCAACTAGCAAAATGTTGTCCCGCAACTAATATTGACAAATCTGCACTCTGCAGTTAGTACAAATAAACTAACTCTTGTAGTTGCAAAAACATACAGTTCAGATTGGCTAATAGCACAAAGAAACCTGCGTATCAGTGTTCCTACTTGCGTGAAACCAGCATGAAACATAAGTTAGACCCAGTCTGTACCCAGTATCATTTGGCGGGACCCAGTCTGGGACCAACTGGGTCCAGTCTGGGTCTAGAGACCGGGTCCTCGGCTCCACGTTTTGCTACCTCTATTGTAAATCCATCCCAGTTTGACTGCGTTGATGCTGTACCGCCGTACACGTGTGTTGCGGTACAGCCTATCAGTAGTTACTGGACCCGCCGCTAGAGAGTGCTGGCGGAGTGTGACCTGACACGGCCCGCAGTGCGTGCTCGCTCTCACATGATTCGTTTGGCTTGTCTTGTGGTCGTGGCTGATGCATGCAAGTATCAAATGGGAATGTATCGGGCTGAGCACGGTGTGCAAGCATTGACTATGCATCGCTGTTATCGATTACATGTTAGCATATTTAATCGTGCTGGGGAGGCAATGAAGCGTTTTTTTTACGGGGAATTGAACACAAATAGGCCTCGCACGTCCATTCAAAATCCGGTAGAACGATTTATATTGTGTGTCAACGATAGGGTAAGAGAAACACCGACTACAAACATGTTAATTTTTATATTCATTGCATTGGACATATTTATGTAAACTATTTCATATTCATCCGCATCATAAAATATTGTTGCATTTTTTAAAGTTCTTGACATTGTGATTTATTACGTCGCCAGGTTTGTGTCTATGGAGCAGAAGAGAATCGATGCGACGAAGCCATACGACTCGAAGTCGGCGTGCTGGGTGCCCGACGAAAAAGAGGGCTATGTTCAGGGCAAGATCGTCGATGCCTCGGGCGAGAAGACCACCAAGGTCCAGATGCCCAGCTTCGAGGTTAGTCCGACAGGAAATACAGCGAAACTTCTAAAGTAATTGAGCAATGTTTTCGGGAAAATAGACGGCGCCAGGATAGCGGCCTTCGCAGGTCACCGGCTATTGTTGTTAGTAGATAGAATACAGTAAACTGTATCAAATTGAGTTTGGCTGACGATGAAGAAAACATTGATGTCAATCCCAGAATGTCAGATAGAATGCAAAACAGTCATCGTATTTGGTTTAATTGTATATTAAGAACTGATGTTAAAATCGTACCTTGAGTTGCTTAGATTTGCTTAAACATGTGTCGATTTTCGACCAAGTTACATAGTTCTACGCGCATGGCTAAGATGTCGCTGGATGTCCCCTAGATGTCCCCTAGATGTCCCATAGATGCGCCTGTGCAAACCGTTTACTGAATAGAATACTCTGTTATAACACTGCGTCCAAACACTGGCTCTGGAACGTGACTGACTCGCTTCCCCGATCCTCCCCACAGGATAAGGAGTTCAAGAAGGAGCAGGTCACCCAGGTGAACCCGCCCAAGTACGAGAAGGTCGATGACATGTCCAACTTGACCTACCTCAACGATGCCTCGGTGTTGCACAACCTCAGACAGCGCTACTACACCAAGCTTATCTACGTGAGTCGCCGGGAGCAGAGGTCGTGGGTCGTGGGAGGTCGTGGGTTCGAATCCTGGCTGGGGATGTTTTCTGCGTATCGTTAATGACGCATTTCGATGTGATGGGTTCCGGTTGTAATGAATAGCAAATTCAGCCCAAAATGAGTCGACTCCAAACCGAACCGTTAACAATCGGACCGAATTTACTTAGTGAAACATCCGCGACAAATGGAGCGCGTTTTAGACATGACCTGGGATACAAGTATCTATTACCTGGACCTGTACCTTAACCCTAGGATCTGCACCCCTAATCACTTTTTGATCTGGTACATAATCTGACTTGGCCAACTCTGACCTGTAACCTGAACCGTGACCTGACCTGTGACCTGAACTGACCTGTGACCTGACCTGACCCGGTGACCCGTTGCAGACCTACTCCGGCCTGTTCTGTGTGGCCATCAACCCGTACAAGCGCTTCCCCATCTATACTCTGCGCGCCATCAAGATCTACCTCGGCAGACGCCGCAATGAAGTGCCCCCGCACATCTTCGCCCTGGCGGACGGCGCATACTCCGACATGATGGCAGTGAGTAGTGCATTCCACTACGGCGTAGTGTATTATACTGCGGTGTAGTGCATTCCACTGCGGTGTAGTGCATTCCACTACGGCGAAGTACATTCCACTTTGGCGTAGTTATTTCCACTACGGATTGAAATAAGGTGTAGTGTGGTAACCGAACACCAATGCTTGTATTAACATAGGTGACTGACTAGCAGGTGGTCATGGTTGATTTAGAAGAAGCTAAAAGTGATCTTGTTGGTGCATGCCTGGCCTCGAGAAACACTTGTTTGACCAGCTTTGAGTTGGCCTGGAAAAGGGTGGCTGGCGCCAAACTTGGTCTGAATTGGATTCGGTGCAGTGAGCCATCAGCGTTGGCAGAGGCGCACCGCCTCCGACGGCTGACTGACGGACTGACTGACCGCCTCTGACGGACTGACTGACCGCAGACTGACAGCTGACTGACAACTCAGTGCTGTCGGTAGTCGGAAGGCTGTGGTGTTCAATTTTCATGAGTTCATAGGTATGTACAATGTAGGTTATCATTGTAAAAACTAGTAAAACATTATGGTAAATGATTATGGATAGCTGTATATGTACGAGCAGTCAATTGACTGACTACTGATTCATATAATATAATATAACGCAAAGGTCAAGTTATCATTTCTGAGTAATATTTAAATATCAAAAGCGTGGTAGGGTAAAGGTACCTAACGTCGTAATAAAAATACAAATGTACTCCCACAACCGAATCGAGTGGGGGACCAAATCTTCGACACCTGGAGAATGGGGAATCTATTGCGATGCTTTGTATCACCCAGCGGCGTTTCTGTCATTACAAAATTTCGCCCAAAATGGCGTAAAAAACGTTCAAAAGTCTCCTAACTTCGTGATTGGGTGTGCAACTTCGTGAAGCCCGATTTCAACTTCGTGATTATTTTTGTAACAAATATAACCACAAACTATGAATGATCACAATACACGTCGCAGGTGAAACCAAGCCCGCTGCTCTACCTGCAGTTTTAACACCGTTAAAGATGTATTCGGATATCACGAAGTTAGGGTTCACGAAGTTAGGAACCGAGACAAAAAATAAACTTGGCAAAAGTTTGACAAAAATGTAGAATGGCGGCACAAATATGTCGGGCATCCATGACACTCTCATGGACTCGGGCAGCAGCACGGTCATGAAGATCGTTGTTGCCTTCAAACTGGAGGCGTAAATAGAAAACAAATCACTTTAGAAAAGAGAAAATCTACGCAAAAACTATTTTGAGCCATTTCAAGAACAAACTGAAGTAGGAATATCAAAACAAACTACCATCAATCAGTGTATTAAAAACCATCCACGAGGTGGCTATTCTGGTTTCATGTCAGTGTTACAAATAATATACAAAATACGATAAAAACGAGTACACTTCACTACACTACATCGGTAAAATCACACTTCGCATAGCGGTCTTAAAACCATCCAATGAATGGGCGGCACAAGCTTGTGGTGGCAGGCGGTTCCAGACAACTGCAGCCCGATACGAAAAAGCCTTCTGAGAGGCGGTCAATCTGCACTTGTGCAGGTGGAGGCTACCTCGATCAGAGGCGCGCGTCTCGCGTGTGGAAACAGAAACAAACTACATATCCTGCTTGTGGGTCATGTAAGCATGGGAAAAGGGCGATAAAGGCGACAACGCGTTTTTTTACAGAAATATGTGACATCTCAAATCACGAAGTCAGGGTTTTCACGAAGTTACCTACCTTTACCCTACCCCTCGATTATGGCTTCGCTCTATGTACGAATTGCACGTTGATGTAGCACTTCCATTTGTTTTACCTAGGTCTGTTCCAACGGAAATGGCGATATAACCAAAAATCTCTCTGTTTACAGACGGCCAGAACCAGTCCATTCTCATCACGTAAGTTACTTACACGAAGAGGGGAAAGTAAATATTTTCTAACAAGTTAGAAAATTGCAAAAGTCACAAATAAAATATTTAACAACCATTTAGTAAGAGTATTGTTATCTAGAAAGTTAAAATTAATCATAACTTTCTACTTTGTAGTTATTTTAAGTAACACCAGGAATCTAAATAGTGTCATGTAAATATAAAATAGTGTCCATTCACAAGTACAAAGATGATTTACAAATATTTTATCAACACCAATCGCAATAGTGAGAGAAAAAATCACGTAAAGCTACTCGACAAATACCATACACTCAACGCAGCGTTACCTAGCGAAGCATCTATCACTTTCAATAGCAGGTTTGTGCGTTCATCCTTTTCGGCAACAGCTTTTAACAGCTTCATCCCTCTGCAGTGGTGAGTCTGGCGCTGGAAAGACTGAGAACACAAAGAAGGTCATCACGTACTTCGCCCAGGTCGGAGCCACCTCCAAGAAGAAGGTGGGAAGGATGACGGCAAGGTCAGTGGCAACCATGAACCACAGGCACGACGAATTGCAATATTATCACCCATCACTATTGTATTATTTATGGTACATTTTTATAGTGTTTATGTTTTAGTCCAGTTATTCAATGCCTGCTTGTTGCCGATTAAAAGCATAAATTATACTTACAGCTTAAATTATTATGATTTGTATCAGACAGGAGCAGCAATGCATATCGAAAAGAAGGAAGACTTGTAATAGTTACGGAAACATGGCGACATATTGTGACTGACTGTGTTGCGTGTCTCCGTGTGCTTCTCTCTCTCAGGCACTCTGGAGGACCAGATCGTGCAGACTAACCCCGTCCTGGAGGCCTTCGGCAACGCCAAGACCACGCGTAACGACAACTCGTCCCGCTTCGTGAGTGGCCCAGTTCAAATCTCAGAGAGGACCTTTTATGTGCATGCAGCTGCTTAAAAACAAGAAGGATATGGATATAAAGTACCAAGATAACTATTCCATAATCCGCTGATTCGTATTTTACTTTCTGCCAAACAAAGAACCATGCAATATCGACTGTCCGGGATTGTTTGAACGTATCACAAATCGGTTCTTCTGCTGCTCAGCCACCCATGAATGATGGGTCGCATCATCATGTGCCGTTCCCGCTGCTGCCACCAGGGTAAATTCATCCGTATCCACTTCGGTCCGCTGGGCAAGCTGGCCGCGCCGACATCGAGACCTACCTGCTGGAGAAGGCGCGTGTCATCTCGCAGGGAAAGCTGGAGCGCTCCTACCACATCTTCTACCAGATCATGTCCGACGCCATCCCCGGCCTGATCGGTAGGCCAGCGAGACACACTCTGAAATGGGGTCGGGGACAGGTAGTGGGTTTTACGCATAACAAATTCGGCGTATTTTCTCGATTTTTCAGTATACTTCTCACACACATCTTAGAAGGAAAATGTTAAATAGTTACGGAAAACATGGCGAAATATTGTGACTGCCTGTGTTTCCGGTGTTTCTGGTCACTAAACTTCCTCTAAACTTCTTCTATATTTTTGTTAAAAAAACATTCTTGATTTTGTTTGTGACGTCACGACACTCGTGATTTGCGACGGCACTTTTGATTTGCACTATGGTCGTGACGTCACAAGTACAAGGACATGAGCTTAATTGTTTTAGTTTTTAATCATTTTTTAGTTCATTTCGCTTTTTTTATAATACAAAAAAAAATTGCAAAATTATCCTTTTTTTTATTAACCCAAAAAAATTGATACCTTTCAAATTGTCCCCAACCCCATTGTCTCCAACTGCCAAAGTGTATTACCATTGGGTTCTAGCTTAAATTTGTTTAGGTTGGCTCACTTAGACTCATCATTGAACTTGGTGTATCATGCTGCGCTCAAACAATAGTCTCGATCAGTTTCATATTGGTACGTGACATGTGAGCCTTCCTTAAACATATCATCCTTGCGTTCTGCAGAACGCATGGACCTGGTGAAGGACATCTACGAATACCACTACGTCTCCCAGGGCAAGACCACCGTCGACAGCATCGAAGACGACGAAGAGATGAAGTTGACGGACGTACGTGACGTGACGTGACGCTCATTACCGGATACTGTGTGTATAGTCAGCTGCTGAAGCAAACCATTTGTCAAACCTTGTCTTTGCCTTCCTTCGTTCACCATAAGAACTCTAAGAAAAACTCTGAATAGTGAAATGGCAATGTTCATGTGGCTTCCAGGGGCTCCGCCACAGGGGGGACGGAGTCCGGGACGTGTCCCCCAACATTTTCGGATTTTAACATTACACCTATGGACGT
>JAXIVJ010007895.1:0-58250 GCA_036785665.1 Chirona hameri
ACGTAATGCCAACGTACACACGTTCCTCCCGGTTTTCGTCGCTTGGTTTCTTCCTTTGTCAGCCGATTATTACACTTAAGATAGCTATCTGCCACACATTAAACGATGTATCGGATACCATTAATAAAATTGCAATCCAACTCAATCTATTTAGATTATGGGCCGGCAAAATTGACCGTCCGGTGATTTCGGTCGTCTGCCGTACATAACACTATCAAGGGCGGAGGCTGCCGTACATAACACTATCGAGGGCGGAGGCTGCCGTACATAACACTATCGAGGGCGGAGGCTGCCGTACATAACACTATCAAGGGCGGAAGCTGCCGTACATAACACTATCGAGGGCGGAGGCTGCCGTACATAACACTATCAAGGGCGGAGGCTGCCGTACATAACACTATCAAGGGCGGAGGCTGCCGTACATAACACTATCAAGGGCGGAAGCTGCCGTACATAACACTATCAAGGGCGGAGGCTGCCGTACATAACACTATCAAGGGCGGAGGCTGCCGTACATAACACTATCAAGGGTGGAGGGCGGGTTGTTTTTTGTTGTTGTTGGGGGGGGGGGGAGTCCAGTGGCGTATTTCCACGAAAAGTTGTTGTGCGTGTGGGGGGGGGGGGGGGGGGGTAGAGCGTGTCGTCAGCCATCCGCCACCGTACATACATCCGGACGTTTTTGTTGTTGTTGTTGTTGGGGGGGGGGGGAATTACGGTTTCAGGACCTTTGGGGGCCATGGCCCCTTTGCCCCCCTGGATCCGCCCTTGAACACTAGCATGCATATCCCTGCCGTTTTGTTTTGTCGCTTGGTTTCTTCGTATACCAGCCGTTTGTTAGACTTAATATATCTGTCACAAATTGGGCGAGGCGATGTGTGGAACGCCGTTGATAGAATTGTCATCCGACTCAAAACTATTTAATTTATGGGCCGGCAAAGTTGACCGTCCCGTCGTTCGCGCCCGCCGACCGAACAGCCACCACACCATATACTAAAACAGCGACAACACTCAAATAGTCTGAATTTAAATTATGCCACACAAATTATGGCTGAGTAAAATGTCCTCCCAGCCCATTCGATAAGTAAGTCCGGCACCCCGGCGAGACCTTGTTGTGGGGTGCATTTAGCTGGGAGAAAAGTAATAAATAACCAAAACCCAGCGTCTACCGCAAGGGGAAAAACCTGCGCACAGAGCCAAAATTATGTTAATAAAAAAACTGTTATATTTGATTAGCTAAGCTTGTTTGATAAAGGAAATCGAAGAGGAGGCTAATTAATCTGGATAGTCGTCGCCCAAGAGCGTTTGGAGGTTCAGTGTGATGTTATTGTGCCGTGTGTAATTGATGATTTGCTGGCGTTTGACATTATGAACAGGGGAGTTGATGAGAAAATGTTTGATTGTGTACCGTGGGTAACCTGGGCAATGTTGGCAATTAGGAGGCAGGAGTTGTTCGAATATATGGTAATGTGTGGTTCCGGTGTTTCCGGTTCTGAGGCGCACTAAAACTACTTCCTTTTCTCTGCGATATTGATGGCTAGAGTTGTAATGAGTGACTTTTAGATGTATTGGCTGGATGTAGGCAGTAGTGCGGAGCGGCGTCCCATTCGCGTTGGCGCAATGTGTCAAATTGTTGGTGAATGTAATTTAACATGTCTGGTAGCGGGCTTGGAAGATTATTTTTCGGAGGAGACTGTATACTTAATTTGTCTAATCTATCTGCTTCTTCGTTTCCTTTTATTCCGGCACGTCCCGGAATCCAAAGGAGTTGTATTGCAAATTGCTTGTTGTGGAGATATTTGAGGAGCTGTCGTATTTTGGAGATTAATGGGTTTCTGTAGCCGCGAATCGAAGAAATGGCAGAGAGCGATGCGGATGAGTCTGTACAGATAACTACTTTCTTTAGTTTTTTGGATCTAATATATGTTAATGCTAGTAATATTGCTGAGAGCTCTGCTGTGTAAACGCTATTTATATCAGGAAGGCGAAAGTTATTATTGTGGTTATTCACGGTGTAGGCTCCGCCGGTTCGGCCGTCGTCCCGGGAGCCGTCAGTGTATATGTATGTGTAAGAGTTGTGTTGTGCTTTGTGTTCGTGGAAGAGTGCGTGTGTCTCTGCCGCCATGACTGTGTTTTTTTTTGTGAGTGAAGAAGCGGTTTGTGTCTGGTGTCGTGTCGAACAGTGAGATGTGAGAGGTGGTGTTGGCATAGTGTTGAGATGCGGTATGTTGAATAGTTCAAATGTTTGTGAGATTCGGAGGTTGATCAGCGGGTATCGTTTTTTAACCCTCGCCCTACCCTCGCCCTTTTTCACCTTCACCCTACGGGGGGGCTGACAGGCCCCCCTGTTAACTTCCAAACCAAGCAACTTAGAGCAATGCGGTAAGAACCAGCATGTTGCCTGTCATGAGAGGAATCTAACAGTATCTAATTTTTAGGTTTTAGGTCAACGGGTGACCTTCCAGGTCAAGTGAATGACCTCGGATTTACCACGTCCAGAACAGCGATTTTGCTCTTCAGAAAACCTGAAAATTAGAAATTGATAAATGTAGATAAAAAGGCATGTTCCTAGACCAGTTTTGGCTCAGAAATACAGAAAAGGTAATAATTTGTCGTATCTTGTCAAAAAAAGTAAAAAAAGTTTTTTTGTTTGTAAATGACGTCATCAGTTTCTTACACTTAGGGAGCCATCACTCAGTCAAAAATGAAGATATTGCTTTGAAATTTGGTATGGGTATTGTCCATATTCAGTTCTCTCACATATATTCCGGTTTTTTAAATATTTTTGAAAATTTTAATTTTGTGGGATTTTTTTTTAAATGTTACATTTTTTTGGGGTCAAAAACCCAAAATTTTGCAAATCAGAGATTATTGTTATAAAGATAATGCCATTTTGTATCTTTGGTAAACTGTGTTTGCAATTTGCTTTAAAACTCTGTTTTCTACAATTGTTTCCAATATTTCTAATTTTTTTACCAACATGACGTCATCAAAACAAGATTATCTCCCAAACTACTTAACTAATTTCAATTACATTTTTACAGCATACATCAAATTGTTGTAAACTCAGCTACCAAAATTTTCAGCCAGATGCACCGCATGTGCAAAAAGTTATTCAAGAAAAACCTCAGGTTGGCCTGTCAGCCCCCCCCCCCCCCCCGTTGGGCGAGGTTTAATATGTGTTAGTCTTCTGGTGGGTAGGGGCTGGCTTAATATCTGGTATGTTGGGCGTATGGGCTGCAAGTTGGCTCTGGCGTAAAAGCGTAATAGTTGATATTTGCGTCGGTGGCAGAGTGTGGGAGTGTTTGTGTCTATGTATAGGTTTGTGGTGTTTGTTGTTCGGCAGGCTCCGGTCACGATGCGTTCCGGACAGTTTGCAAGTTTTTAATTTTACCCACCACGCGTTAACTGAGCAAAAATGCTGCATCAGTGCGTCACGCGCATGCGCCGCCAACGGCAACATGGACGCCGGTGTTCACTCCACGCTCATCCACACCCAACGGGCTGTTTATTTCAGGACTATTGCCGCCGCTAAGCCCCACAGAGAACTAATTTGGCCACTATATCTGGTCACCTCCTCACGTCGAGTTGGCAGCGCTTCCCGCGCCGCTCGCCGCAAAGGAAAATGCAGGGGATATTTTTTGTTTAGCGAAGGTGCCTTTTAAAGTACCCAGAAGAAGCTTAGGACTTAGAACTAGTGTTATCATTCTAAATGGGGTGTGGATATGCCACCTTTTCTAAAAAGGTGCTTAGTTTAGTAGCTGAATGGTACTAACATGGCAATCTGCCCACCCAATTACAACCGGAGACTGATTTTTTAAAGTGTATGTAATATGTATATTGCTGACAAATCCCGCCGAGTGTGATGCGTGCGGTGAGATTTAAACGTGATGGGAGCTCATTAGTCAATTTTGTTCAACAATTTGTAATTTATGCTATTCATAAATTGTCAATTTGTAAATAATTTAATACTTTAACTCGCCATTGACTGGGGGGGGGGGGCGTTTAACGCCCCCCCCCTCCTCCTGATGAATTTTCACAATAGCTGAACAACTAATAGCACTATCAACGTGAAACTTCGGATACCTTCTTATAAATCATTGTTACGTCTTGTGTGCAAAAATGAAGACATTTCGTCAATTTTTTTCTCGAGTTATAGCGACTTTAGTGACAACACACGGGTTTTACACCAAACTCAGGTAAACTTTGCCAGGCCGTACAAATGCCACATTTGAAGCAAAATGCAATCGAAAAACGCCAAAGATAGCAAATTGCAAGGGCTACAAACTGGCGATCTCGGAATTCTTACAACTTGAGCTTTTGACTCCAAAAAAACTCAAAAACCTTTTTTGGGGGAAATTATCACAAAATAAAATAAAATATAAAATATTCCAAAAACCGGTGGATATGTCAGAGAACCATACCTAGGCAAGTACCATACCAAATGTCAAACTGATATCTCTATTTTTGACTGACTTATGACATCTAAAGTATGGGTAACTCATGACGTCATATTTCGAAATTGCGTTTTTGGCTTTTATTGACGAGACACAGACAAATAAATGCCAGCACTGTATTCCTGAGAGAAAACTGGTCCATCAACATGCTTTCGTTGTTATATTTATGAATAACAAATTTTGACCTTCAGTGACCTGAACTTGACCTGAACTTGACAATAACTTCCCGTAAATAAATTCAGTTGGTAAAATCACTATCACTATCGAATTCTACGTCGCAAATAACCCATAAAACATGTGTTGCATGACTTTCGTAGATATTTTGCGCATAGTGATTTGTTGGTACCTGACCTTTCTTTGCCTTTGCCAACAATCTCACTTTAGCCCTTATTTAGCCCAATCACCTTTGACAGCACTTTGGGTGATCATGGTCGTAATCAATTACTTTTGCTGGAAAGTATGCCCCATAAACTCAAATACGTCGATTTTGACCTTTGACCTGACCGTGACCTGACATTTGACCTCACTTTGAATTTTGTAAGCATGTATAGATTCATCTCATTGAGAGCTTTCAAATGCCGCCTTGCGCGTCTCCCTGCGATCATTGGTCCGGAAGATAACCAGGGGGGGGTCTAACGCCCCCCCCCCTCCCAGTCAATGGCGTTCGGCTGAGACCCCAGTCAATGCCGGGTTAAAAGTACAATCACATAGTTTTCAGTAATAATATTTCGAAGTCAATAATTACATTTTGTGGACCATGAATGGGAATAACTTGTTTTACCTGCCAATACATATTGCTATTCTGTGTTCACACAATTAACAGACAACTGTCAATGTTTGCAACTTTTTCATAAATAGAAAGTAAACGTGTTTGGGTGGCATTACGGACAACTCTTTACAGCTTCACCCACACTGACCTGGCCCACAGCGTGTCTGCTTTTTCATGATATCTGCAGTTACATCGGGCGGCTCGGACTAGGTTTTATGACAACACGGAGTAAAACTGATGACCTTAAACCACCTACATCTAGTGCAGGTTTTTGTGACGAATATTACGACTGCTTTTTTGCACTTATCTATTTAACTGTTTATTTATTTATTTGACATTAGGCTATTTCCACAACAATGTTTTATTACAGCGCAGTCCCCATGAATTCTATGAATTGCACATGTACAGGTCACTGGCTTTATAACTTTAAATCGATTACTTAGCTTGGGCAATCAACCACAAACTTTGAATGGGTGGTAATGATCTGCTGTATGTCCATTGTCTATGGATGTAAAATATGAACCACACCCTCAAATACATCGATTTTGTCATTTAACCCGGCATTGACTGGGGTTTCAGCCATTGACTGTGGGGGGAGGGGGGGGGGTAAACGCCCCGTGGCTATCTTCCGAACCAATGATTGCAGCGAGACGCGCAAGGCGACATTCGAAATCTGTCAATGAGACGAATCTAAAGCATGGTCTAAAATTTCAAAGTGAGGTCAAATGTCAGATCACGGTCAGGTCAAAGGTCAAAATCGGCGTATATTAGTTTATGGGCCATACTTTCCATACAAAGCCTTTGATTACGACCATGACCATCCAAAGTGCTGCCAAAGGTATGATAAACATCTCCCATGATCTAAAGTGAGATTGTTGGCAAAAGTCAAGGTCAAGGTCATGTGCAAAATATCTACGAAAATCATGCAACACATGTTTTATGGGTTATTTGCCACGTATAATTAGACAATAATAGTAATTTTACCACCTGACTTCATTTGCGTTAAGTTAGTGTCAAGTTCAGGTCATGTTCAGGTCACTGAAGGTCAAACTTTGAAATTGATAAATATAAATGCAAAAGGCATGTTTCTAGATCAGGTTGGTCTCATAAATACATTGCTGGCATTTATTTGTCTGTATCTTGTCAACAAAAGCCCAAAAACGCAATTTCAAAATATGACGTCATGAGTTGCCCATGCTTTATGTACCATAAGTCAGTCAAAAAATGGTTATATCATTTTCATATTTGGTATGGTAATTGCCCATATTCGGTTCTCTGACGTATATTCCGTTTTTTAATATCTTAATTTTTTGGGGGGGCTTTTAATAATAACAAAAGCCCAAAAACGCAATTTCAAAATATGACGTCATGAGTTGCCCATACTTTATGTACCATAAGTCAGTCAAAAAATGGTTATATCATTTTCATATTTGGTATGGTAATTGCCCATATTCGGTTCTCTGACGTATATTCCGTTTTTTATATCTTTGAGAGAAAAAAAATGTTTTTGTGGACATTTTCCCCCCAAAAAATCGTTTAAGGAATTTTGGGGGTCAAAAACCACAATTTTCACAAATTCGAGATAACCATGTTGTAGCACTTGCCATTTGCTATCTTTGACGTTTTCGGATTGCATTTGGCTCACAATATGGCATTTGTACGGTCTGTCAAAGTTTAGCTGATTTTGGTATAAAACTCATGTGTAGTAACGTCACCGAACTCACTATAACTCGATTTTTTTTCTCGACGAAATTGATTTATTTTTACAGATGACGTTAGTGTGATTTAGAAGAAGGTACCCGCAATTTCACGTTGGTAGCTCTATTGGTTTTCACGTTGATAGCTCTATTGGTTTTTGAGCTATTACTAAAATTCACTAGGGAGGGGGGGGGGCCCCCCTTGTGAATTTTAACGCCCCCACCCCCCAGTCAATGGCGGGTTAACCCTCGCCCTACGGGAGCTTTTTTCACCTTCGCCCTACGGGGGGGGGGCGACAGGCCCCCCTGTTAACTTCCAAACTAAGCAACTTAGAGAAATGCGGTAAGAACCAGCATGTTGCCTGTCATGAGAGGAATCTAACAGTGTGCGATTTTTAGGTTTCAGGTCAATGGGTAACCTTCCAGGTCAAGTGAATGACCTCGGATTTACCACGTCCTGTAGCCTTTTTCATAAAGAAATTGTACAAACCTGTTGTAGTTGTAGTTTGTAATTTGAACTTTACAACCTACAAATCCATCACGTTTCATAAACACTACACGCACCGCATCAGCGGGGTTGTAAATTCGGCGGCGATTGGAGATTTTGTTTGCGTCAGCTGACAAAGTAAATAAACAAGGTTCTTGAGGTGCGTCAAAGACACATAAATAAATATATCAAATATCCCGAATTTACCTGTTCTAATATTATAACATTGTGATTATTTTGAAGAAAAAATATTTGATACTGAAATAATATAAGTTATATGAAAAGGGGTGTTACTGCAAAGAAAATGACAAGAACATTTATTTTCGGCTCAAGCAGAAACTGTAAATAAACACCGCGTCTGTGGAAGATTTGGAAAGGGCGATTATTCGCTAGTGTCAGTATCAAACCATGACTGCAAGGCTCGCACTGAGCATGGGTGGAGCTTTACCAAGAAAGTTGGTGGGGCAAAATGTCATTTTGCTTGGTTGTTTTGTTTGGTTGAGGTGAAACTGGTCATTTTAATGCCGGATAACCTCCAAATCTGTCAAGAGTTGGTTTGGCAAAACACAAACTTGGTGGGGCATTGGCCCCACCATTTGAATAGGAAACTCCACCCGTAGCACTGAGGCAAAAGCAGGTGAAACACTTCCAGTAGATCCGGGAGAGAAAGGAGGTAAGATCACTCTATATCTATAAATATAAGTGTGAAGAAGGTGTCTTCGTCGTCGTGATTCGAACGCGCTTAATGAAAAGTCCCAGTTAATATTCGGCACGTGTATTGATGTGGGTACCTGCATCCAGGAGACTCCAGATAATTGGGAAATAATGATATATTTGATTATGTGGATGCAAAATTTGTAGAGCTAAACGACACGGGAGGAGTTTTCTATTCAAATGGTGAGGCCAAAAAAATGTTCTCATAAAAGATGTTCTCCGTAATACCGTAAAAGTGTTCTCCGCTCCAAGGATTCAGTTTTCTACACACCGAAAAGGCATAGTAGATTGCATGTGTAGTTTGCCTGATAAATTCTACAATTGGTCCGTTGTTTATGGACTCAGCTGCTCTTTATGAAACACATCAGGCATTTTGGGCCGGGATTTGTACAATTAGTATGTGTAGGTTTGTAGATTTGTTGTTTGTGATTTTAAATTGTAGTTTTTGCTTTATGAAACATATTTGTACAACTACAACTACAAACCTACAATCTTACACATACAAAAGTTACAAATCGACCTTTATGAAAAAGGCTACAGAACAGCGATTTTGCTCTTCAGAAAACCTCAAAATTAGAAATTGATAAATGTAAATACAAAGGCATGTTCCTAGACCAGTTTTGGCTCAGAAATACAAAAAGTAATTATTTGTTCGTATCTTGTCCAAAAATGTCAAGAAAGTTATTAAAAAAATGACGTCATCAGTTTATTACACTTAGGAAGCCATCACTCAGTCAAAAATGAAGATATTGCTTTGAAATTTGGTATGGGTATTGCCCATACTCAGTTCTCTCACATATATTCCGGTTTTTCTAATATCTTTGAAAATTTCGATTTTGTGGGGATTTTTCCACACAAAAAAAAATGTTAACATTTTTGGGGTCAAAAAGCCAAAGATTTGAAAATCCGAGATTATTATTTTAAAGAGTATTTTTTATCTTTGGTAAATTGCGTTTGCAATTTGCTTTAAAACTCTGTTTTCTACAATTTTTCAAATATTTCTCCTTTTTTTTACCAACATGACGTCATCAAAATATTATTATCTCCCAAACTACTTAACCAATTTCAATTAAATTTTTACAGCCTACGTATAATTGTTGTAAACTCAGCTACCACAAATTCAGCAAGATGCACCGCATGTGTCAAAAGTTATTCAAGAAAAACCTCGGGGGGGGGGGGGGGGGGGGCTGTCAGCCCCCCCGTAGAGCGAGGGTTAAGTACAGTGCCTATGACAACCTCCGCCCACTTTGCATAACAAAATTGACGGGTCAATAAATTGATTTTTTGCACCTAGTGCCAGCAATTGAATAGCAATTGTGCAATAAAAATAAAACAAACTATAGGTAGGTACCTAGGTGAGATAGCTCAAACCTTATCAGAAGTATCTGCCCCCTCCCGGATTTTCTCAATAACTTTAAAACTGTGATAGATATCAACGTGAAACTTTTAGTACCTTATGCTGCATGAAGCCTAAGTCTCCTCACCAACTCTCAATGAAATTGATGTAGCATTTTCGGAGATAATGACGTTTTAATGACGTTATGTCATGCCATTTTTGGTGGAAAAACGATAAATGTTTGGAAAATCGAAGAAAATAGAGTTTTGAAACAAATTGCAAATACAAAAAAAAACGTCAAAAGAAAGGAAATTACATTTTCTTCAAATTGGCTATCTCAGATTTGCGAAATTTGTTTTTTTTAACCCCAAAAATGGAAAAAAAATATTGTGAATGTGAAAAGTGAATTTCTTAAGCTCGAATATCAAAATAAGGTGACTTGCCCAAATCCGCGGAGAAAAAAATTGGGGTTCCTTTTTGCCATAAAACGTTGCCTATTGTGCCTGTTGCACTGCATGGATATCCTGGTCCTCGATCGTCTTCGCTATTCCAACATCCGGATTTTGTGATCGAGACCCATAGGAAATTTTATGCCGATTCCTGTTCGTCTATTACGCATAGGAAAGGTACATTCACTGTCAGTGATGGCATACGACGGCTGCCATTCCGGGAAAGGTACATTCACTGTCAGTGATGACATACGACGGCTGCCATTCCGGGAAAGGTACATTCACTGTCAGTGATGGCATACGACGGCTGCCATTCCGGGAAAGGTACATTCACTGTCAGTGATGGCATACGACGGCTGCCATTCCGGGAAAGGTACATTCACTGTCAGTGATGGCATACGACGGCTGCCATTCCGGGAAAGGTACATTCACTGTCAGTGATGGCATACGACGGCTGCCATTCCGGGAAAGGTACATTCACTGTCAGTGATGACATACGACGGCTGCCATTCCGGGAAAGGTACATTCACTGTCAGTGATGACATACGACGGCTGCCATTCCGGGAAAGGTACATTCACTGTCAGTGATGGCATACGACGGCTGCCATTCCGGGAAAGGTACATTCACTGTCAGTGATGGCATACGACGGCTGCCATTCCGGGAAAGGTACATTCACTGTCAGTGATGGCATACGACGGCTGCCATTCCGGGAAAGGTACATTCACTGTCAGTGATGGCATACGACGGCTGCCATTCCGGGAAAGGTACATTCACTGTCAGTGATGGCATACGACGGCCGCCATTCCGGGAAAGGTACATTCACTGTCAGTGATGACATACGACGGCTGCCATTCCGGGAAAGGTACATTCACTGTCAGTGATGGCATACGACGGCTGCCATTCCGGGAAAGGTACATTCACTGTCAGTGATGACATACGACGGCTGCCATTCCGGGAAAGGTACATTCACTGTCAGTGATGGCATACGACGGCTGCCATTCCGGGAAAGGTACATTCACTGTCAGTGATGACATACGACGGCTGCCATTCCGGGAAAGGTACATTCACTGTCAGTGATGGCATACGACGGCTGCCATTCCGGGAAAGGTACATTCACTGTCAGTGATGACATACGACGGCTGCCATTCCGGGAAAGGTACATTCACTGTCAGTGATGGCATACGACGGCTGCCATTCCGGGAAAGGTACATTCACTGTCAGTGATGGCATACGACGGCTGCCATTCCGGGAAAGGTACATTCACTGTCAGGGATGACATACGACGGCTGCCATTCCGGGAAAGGTACATTCACTGTCAGTGATGGCATACGACGGCTGCCATTCCGGGAAAGGTACATTCACTGTCAGTGATGACATACGACGGCTGCCATTCCGGGAAAGGTACATTCACTGTCAGTGATGGCATACGACGGCTGCCATTCCGGGAAAGGTACATTCACTGTCAGTGATGACATACGACGGCCGCCATTCCGGGAAAGGTACATTCACTGTCAGTGATGGCATACGACGGCTGCCATTCCGGGAAAGGTACATTCACTGTCAGTGATGACATACGACGGCTGCCATTCCGGGAAAGGTACATTCACTGTCAGTGATGGCATACGACGGCTGCCATTCCGGGAAAGGTACATTCACTGTCAGTGATGACATACGACGGCCGCCATTCCGGCGCCATTACTACAGCTGCAGTACAGCCATTCGCTCCCATGCACTTGTTGTGTAATGACTTGCGGGGCACTGAAAGTCGGGGACTGGGGAGTGCGTACCGGCATGGGTACTCGCCAGTTGCCAGTCGTCAGCCATAGACCAGCCTGCACCGATCAATGAAGGCATACCATGAAGGGGAGCACGCACAGCCTGTCCGGTGGAATCCGGTCTGGCCTGCTCCGTGCTCACCCGGCGTCCGATATATGTGACATTATGTGACATTGACGTCCGATATGTGTGACATTATGTGACATTGACGTCCGATATATGTGACATTATGTGACATTAACGTCCGATATATGTGACATTATGTGACATTGACGTCCGATATATGACATTACGTGACATTGACGTCCGATATATGTGACATTATGTGACATTGACGTCCGATATATGTGACATTACGTGACATTGACGTCCGATATATGTGACATTACGTGACATTGACGTCCGATATATGTGACATTACGTGACATTGACGTCCGATATATGTGACATTACGTGACATTGACGTCCGATATATGTGACATTATGAGACATTGACGTCCGATATGTGTGACATTACGTGACATTGACGTCCGATATGTGACATTATGTGACATTGACGTCCGATATATGCGACATTATGTGACATTGACGTCTGATATGTGACATTATGTGACATTGACGTCCGATATATGTGACATTATGAGACATTGACGTCTGATATGTGACATTATGTGACATTGACGTCCGATATATGTGACATTATGAGACATTGACGTCCGATATGTG
The DNA here is from genome assembly GCA_036785665.1 of Chirona hameri. Taxonomy (NCBI): domain Eukaryota; kingdom Metazoa; phylum Arthropoda; class Thecostraca; order Balanomorpha; family Balanidae; genus Chirona; species Chirona hameri. The sequence goes on from JAXIVJ010007895.1 coordinate 12,410, forward strand.
TGACATTATGTGACATTGACGTCCGATAGGTGTGACATTACGCATCAGCACGTCCCATGTCGTCGTCGTCGTCGTCGTCGTCGTCGTCGTCGTCGTCGTCGTCGTCGTCGGCGGCGGCGGCACCCACCGCCACAGACTGGGAAGTCCCTGTCTGAAGGCCCTGTCTGATGCCCCGAGCTTCAGACATGCCAGATCAATGCGAGGCCACGAGGGCGAAAACACGAGCTCATCAGTTCAATATTTCACCCTGTTTTGTCGTTATTTTTTGCTGGGCTCTTTCTTGTAACCTGCCAATTGGAATATATTTGTTCTATTCATTTATTTTATTTTTGAGACAAAATTTCCGATTTATGTTCACATTTTATTTCATGCATGTTTAATAAACTTGATGATGCTGATGATATAGTATATGAGATATACAACAGCCTTATGAAGTTGTAATTACTTTGTACTTTACTTTGACTTATATACTTTGCTAACTTTACTTTTACTTATATACTTTACTTACTTTACTTTTGCATATTGTATCCTGCCTAATTGCAATGTTCAGGAAGGCATGGGTTCGACTGCAGTGGGAGAGAGGTGCAACATGGGCTACCCCACCGCACGTGCAATATATAAACGCGACGATTTCAGTTTCATTTCGACCCAACGTTTACTGATGAAAAGGGTACCACTCAGCACCCACCCGACAATCTCATTCATTGCGATTCCTGTACAAGTCGATGTCGACTTGTACAGGAATCGATGTCAATGATTGTATCGATGTCATTGAGGACCCTTTACAGCATATAAAAGATGACGCGAGATGCTGCTGATTTCCCTCCTAAAAAGGTTTTTGTAAGGGTCAAAAGAAACCCTTAAATGGAATGTTTCACCTTTCTGAAAGTTGTCAAATATACGCTGGTTGTAGTAGAAAATATGAAGTAAGTGTTGCTGAAAACGATGGTGATATTTTTTTTAGTCGAAAAGTCACTTAACTTTATACAAATTAAGTTTTTAGATGTGGGCGAATGACGCCATTATTGATCATTATAGACCGCCGCTGATTGGATGACAAAGTGGGATTGGCTGAAAAGGTGGCTGTCAGCCAATCAGCGACTACACCAGCTTGGAGTCATTTTGCAAATGGTAAATTGAATTGCTTAAAAACGGTTAAGTTTTGGGAAAAATGACCTCAGTAAGTTGGACATTTCAACAACGGCCCAATATAATGGCTATCTCAGTTTAAAACTAATACAAAGGTGACACATTCCCTTTAAGGAATGTGTCACTTTGGTGTCAGTCTTCACGCAGCTGCGCGAAGTGGATGCGGGCGCCTGCGGGCGCCTATTCAAATACATGGGTAAATTTCCGCAGTCGATTTTTTCCTCCCGCAACGTGCGCATCGTGCAGTTGTTGCAACCTCCGTTCAATGTATTTGAACAGGCACCCGCATCCTCTTCGCGCAGCTGCGCGAAGACTGTGTTTTAGTAAACCCGGCCTTTAGTAAACTTACTCCATAAAGAGCCCCCATTTGTTGGTTTAAAGTCAGCTAGTACAAAGCAGGCCTAAACACTTCATTGACGTGTTTCTACGACCCATGTTACGGCCATATGAAAACTCGGTCAGTATTAATACTGCCCGGGTAGTACACATGCTGACCGGAGGGGCGATCAGTATACATACTGCCCGGGCAGTATTAATACCGGGGATTAGGGCAGTATGCATACTGACCAATTTGCGAGGGCAGTATGAAAACTATACCCACTTCTATCGCCCGAGGGACAGTCATGCTCTCACCTTAAGTGTCATCAATGAAATGCATCAATGATGAAGTGGCAACGTATACAGGATCAATAATATATTCGTTTGCTCACAGAGGGGGGTAAGGGAGGTCATGTGACCATGAGGTGAGCCGACAAAAAGAGCGCACTGTATCATAGTAATTCAAAATGATAATACGTGCACTTCGAGCGCGCCGCCGTGTTTTGAACAGCTGTTATGGCATCAATTGTCCATATTATGTGAAATTCTTGACCTCAGGTCATCTCTGGTCAGGTCACCAGGCCAGGTCATAGTAATTACAAGTGATAATACTTGCATTTCGAGGATAGCAGAAAAATGGTGGAGCGGAGCTCCGCCGTTTTTGCACAGCTTTTCGGGCATCAATTACCCATATTTTGTGCAATTTTTGACCTCAAGTTATATCAGGTCAGGCCACCAGGCCAGGTCACGTAACCCCACCTCCAAAAAGTTTGCGGTCGTACCACAGCCACAGTTTTTGGCCGATCGGTTTCAAACTTACCAGATTTCATAAGGCCCGACAATTTGAATATCTCGGATTTTTTATATCGGTGACCTAAGGTCGGGTCAATTTCATGACATCCCCATTATAAGTGCATGGGAAATATTCAAATGCTTCCTATTCCGAGGATACGCATGATATCAATCAAATTCATTATGGATCATGCTATCATAGGCAATTGTTGATGGTTCAGGTGCAATTTTCGTTCAGTGACCCCTACAGGGTCAGCCGAGGTCATGTGAGGTCACCAACACTTTTTGTCAATAACTCTCGACATAATGAAGATAGAGAAGTGAAACAGGCACCAATGTGTTTGTCTCGTCGAGACACATCTCACAATATGCAATATGACCTACTTGAGTCACCTTGAAAAGCCAAAAGTGCCTTGACCTGAGGTCAAATTTCTTCGTTGACCTAAACTGGTCAACATGAATATGATTCGAAGCGCCGTGACGAGAGAAATACGATGGCGTCAAAATTATTGACTTAGCTTTATTAGGTAAAAAGTTATTGGCAAAAACTGTTTTGACAAAAAATAGCCTTTTTGACCTTTGATAACCTCTGGAGCAGGGGCGTAGTTTCTCCAGAAAAGTTGAGGGGGCTGAGCTGGGAAAAATCGCTTAAAGTACGATCAAAACCCACAAGATACAGATTTTCCACCGGAAAATCTGTACTTACTCGTCCCACTTACTCGTCCCACTTACTCGTCCAAGTTTGGGGGGGGGGGGGGCTTCAGCCCCCCAATTGAATAGGATCCTACACCCCTGCTCTTGAGCCTAAACTATTGACCTGCACAAAAGTTTGATGTCACCAAAGGCGATTGTATATTTCAATAGCTTTCGATTGCTTTTTCCGTTTGTTCCTATCTATCATAGTTCACGAGATATTTGGGGGTTTCTGGAGCAAAGTCCTAAAACTGGAAAATCTTTGATGACCTCTGGTGACCTCAATATTGATCTGAGCCAAAAAGTGACCGAAATAGTTTCAAAATGATTTGTGACGAGCTTTCGAACAGTATTTCGAGTTTGGTCTACGTTCCATATGAGCTGAGTTAAAGGAAATAGTTCACCTTCGGAAATTTTTCAGAACACGATTTTATTATATTTTTTAATACAGTTTCTTTTTTTCTTTTCAAAAATAGTCCTACATCGCGCCAATTCAGGACAGAAGGTCGTAAATTATTAATGTTATGGTGTGCCTGGTCTGGTGACCTGACCTGAGATGACCTGAGGCCAAGAATTTTACATAATGCGGGAAGTTCATTTCTAAACAGGTATACAAAAAACGGCGGCGCTGCGCGCCGCCGTTTTTGCGCTATCCTCGAAAAACCGGAGGGGTGGGCGGATTTCGCCCCCCCCCCTCTAGGGCGCGTGTTAATACTGGCCGGCTTTTCATACGAGCCATAACATATATATGTTACAGGCAATATGAAAACTCAGGCAGTTTCGAAACTGCCTAACGCAAAAACAGGCAGTTTGCAAACTACCTGAAAATTCCAGGCAGTTAGCAAAATGCCTGAAATTCCAGGCTGCATCGAAACTGCCTAGGCAATAGCCGTTTTCACGAAAGATTATTGTAAATCGTGTTTATATAGCCTTTGCTCATGGTAAAGTAGATAAATTCGAAAATTACAAAGAGAGATATATTAAATAATATTTCACCATTGCGGCTTCATCAGAGTTAACACAATTCAAACACAGTTTTCCAACCATCCGATATGACACGTGACCCTTATTTATACAAAGCCGCCAAAACAAAGTTGTCCACACTGTATAATTATTGTTTATATAGCCTTTGTTCACGTTAAAGCAGACAAATTCGAAAAATACAAAGAGAGATACAAACTAACACTTCACCATTGCGGCTTCATCAGAATTGATGAAACCGCAATGGTGAAACACCAGTAAATCTCCCTGCATTAAACAGAACCCCTCCACCTCAACACGAGCAAAGGCCAAACAATCAAATTACACAGCTGCATCACTCACATATTTACAGTCATTTACAAACAGTATACGAGTATCAACTTTAGCACTAACATGCTAGTGCTATGCTAGGCGATACAAAGGAGCTACAGATTGTCACACCGCCAGCCCCAGGAACACACTTCAAGGTCCTAACAGCTGCCAGGTATCAAACTGACTATTCAGTTTGGGCTGTCTGTCTCGAATGGCCAGAATGGCCAGTAGGAAAGATTATTGCGCTGAAAAGTTTCTGAAAGATTATGAAAGTTTTTAAAAACTACACACCTTTTACATGCGATTTTTGGCTAGAAATGTCCCTCATAATTTTGTAATATGTTGGTAAGAATAAAATATGTTGACAAAATTGCGGTTTGGTGGTAATAAGCAAGACAAGTATTGATAGAATCTTCCTAAAACTTTCAGGAAGATTATATCAATACTTATGTTGCTTATTACCACCAAACTGCAATTTTGTCAACATATTTTATTCTTACCAACATATGACAAAATTACGAGGGACTTTCTAGCCAAAAATCGCATGTAAAAGTTGTGTAGTTTTTCAAAACTTTCAGAATCTCTCAGAAACTTCTCAGCGCAATAATCCTTCGTCAAAACGGCTAATATGACATTTACGAGAGTGTCAGGCAGTTTCAAAACTGTTTAGGCAGTTTAAAAACTGCCTAGGCAATATGACATTTACGAGTCAGGCAGTTTTTAATCTGCCTGGCCAGTTTCAAAACCGTCTAGGCTGTTTCTAACCTGCCCTGGCAATGGTGAAGAACATCACAGTGAACTGAAACGGATGGCGCTTTAGCACATGGCGGGAAGAGGCCATTCGTGGTCGGTGCAGGTGACCCACATCATTATAGAAAATATGGCCACCATGGTTGTGGATCCTTGATGAATACACATCTGTATCTGTATCTGTAAGGTAAGACGCTGCAGTTAACAGTATAATAGTTGAAGTTCATGTGACCGGCAGTGAACAATATTCCTTGAGAAGTTAACCCTTGAATACGAAAAGATATCGATTGAAATGTATTGCTCGCGTACTGGGTGCCGCCAGAAGTGTTTCGATCTATTGTTGGATTCTGTGTCAGTTACGCTTAATATTTTCCACATTTGCAAATTATGGACGATTCCACCTATGATTGTATTGCTTGGTCATTCAAACACATGCAATCTATCTGTTGGCAAAGAACAACACCATGCATTACTGTGAGAGTTTTGCCGTCCCAGTCCGCCAAGAAGACAAGTGGATCTGCTGAATTGTTTGATTCTGTGTTACTGGGTGCCGCCAGAAGTATGAGACGTGTATGAGTATGAGTATGAGTATTGAGTATGAGACGTGTTACGTAGGGTAGACGTGTTTATTCATCTCTGTGATTGCATCGGTATAATTGCTGTATTTTGCGTCTGATTAATGTAAAAGTTGATACAGAAGATTAATAATTATTCAAGCTTTCCCTACATATATTTGTATGCATATTTATCACTAATTGGTGGTAATATTACTGTTTAAATTTGTCATTTTTTGGTACTTTTTTAAAGATTTGTCATGTTTTCAAGTACCGAGAAAGTAGGCCAACCTCACTTGATTTTGTACCTGAGTACGCGTGGAGAATCGACTCGAACACCTCACCGGGAAGAGAATGTGTCAAGCGAATTTACAATGTTCATTGGAGTTGGACAAAGTTGGATAAATTGACAAAAGATCTCGATGAATAACTATATGAATCATGAACAATGAATACACAGGTGCCACTAGGGGATTCATCGAGCACACCGATCGGATGCACACCGCGCTGCTGCGAGTGTGTGTCCAATCCGTGTAAGACATGCCGCTGCGTCAAACAGGGTAGACGGTGCACCACCTGCCGATTCGGGGATGAATGCCCAAATTCGGCACCGACCTGCGCAGCAACCAGTGACATAGCCACTGAAATAGCCACTTTGAAGCGAAGCGGTCGGGTTCTACCCCTGATTTCGAAAGGAGCGCGCATTGCTGTGGCCGATGAACTCGCCCGTCTGATCAACGCGGCCGTCTCTTTGGGCACCGAGCAAGCATGGCGAAAACTGATGCGTTTTGCTTTCTCTGCCTTAAGAGTTGGGAGTGACGCGGGTAACAAAACGAGAGGTTCGTTAGCCACCCAGGTACGCCTCAATTTGTCTCAGAGTGGAAATCCCGAGACACTCTGCTCCGCACCCACCAAAAGCACCCGCGGACATCGTCCAGTGGACGAGATGACAGCGATGTCACGCCGCGTGACTTCAAAGCTCACAGACGGCGACATTCGGGGAGCACTGCGAGCTCTAACATCAGACGACTCCTTCGCGCCCCCAACAGACGACGTCATCAAAACGATGCGAGAAAAACACCCGGAGCCGCCTACTGACATACGTGGCATCCCACCACCCGACGATGAAGTAGTGCCGCTGGTAGCCACCGAGGCGGACATAATGAGGGTCATCAACTCTTTCCCACCGAGTTCGAGCGCAGGCCTAGATGGGATCCGACCTGCCCACTTGCGCTCCCTCCTCTCCAAAAACACTGCCGAGGCTGGGGTGCGCCTGCTCACGGCTCTTACGGCGCTCACTAACCTGGCGTTGAGCGGTCGCCTCCCAACGTGTGCGACACCGGCGTTTTTTGGTGCGTCCTTGATCGCGCTTCGGAAAAAGGATGGTGGTCTGCGACCCATCGCTGTGGGAAGTGTATACCGCCGAATCGCCGCCAAAGTCGCCGCGACAGCCGTCTCTCGGCAGATCGGAGCTCAGCTGCGGCCTATACAGCTCGGCGTGGCCACAAGAAACGGCTGTGAGGCAGCAGTGCATGCTGTCAGAGAATATGTGCACGAGTATGAAGCGGCCGTTGACAACAGAGTACTCGTGAAGTTGGACGTCTCCAATGCGTTCAACTCCGCACGCAGAGACGCAATGCTGGAGGCTGTACGAGCTAGGGCACCTGCCATCTATCCACTCGTATGACAAGGCTACCACGACGCAGCACCCCTCTTCATCGGAGAAAGCAAAATCTTGTCCCAAACGGGGATTCAGCAGGGGGACCCACTAAGTTCTCTGCTGTTCTCGCTAGCAGTGGACCCCGCCGCCAGAGCCGCAGACACAGACATCAACGTCTGGTACTTAGACGACGGTACACTGGCGGGTCCAATGCCACGCGTCATCTCCAGCATCCAACGAATCAAGGCAGAAATGGACAAAGTGGGTCTCAGCATTAATGCAACAAAGTGTGAGGTTACTTTCCTAGGAGAAGACCCACATCAGGATAAATCCAACGCTCTGCAGCAGCTCCACAACGTCCTTCCCGACATCCGGGAAGTTTCCATGGACGAGTTAGAGCTGCTTGGCGCGCCCATCCACGACCCTCAGATAAGACGCAGACTACTACTTGGACAACATATGGTAGAAAAGCTTGTCAGACGTCTTAAGGCTCTGGATGAGGCACACCAGGTGTTCTTCCTACTTAAGAATTACGTGGCTCTCCCTCGCCTCTTGTATCTTCTGCGCAGTTCCCCGGCCTACCGTCACCCTGCACTGCTCACGAGGATCGACGAAGCCGTTCGCCGTGGCGTGGAGACCATCACGAACGTCCAACTACATGGTGATGCTTGGCGGCAGGCGACGCTGCCCGTTAGCCTCGGTGGGCTTGGTGTGAGGATGACGGCTGATCTTGCCCTGCCTGCTCACCTCGCATCACATGTAGCGTCAGCTGACACGATAGTGAACATCAACGGCTCCGTCGCTACTCGTGTTAGCGATGCCATACGACATCTCATCGCTGAATGGGAACGACGCACAGGCCTGACGCCGCCGGAAGAGCCTAGGCAGCGGTACCAACGTGAGTGGGATCGTGCAGGGGCAGGAGCAATCAGCAAGCAGCTGTTGGAAAACAGCACGGTAGAAGTGGACCGGGCCCGACTCCGAGCCGCTGCGCAGCCGCACTCCGGCGCCTGGCTAAACGCCTTCCCAGCCGCCTACGTTGGCACACTGCTAGACTCCGACACACTGCGGACGGCAGTCGCCCTGCGGGTTGGCGCAGAGATATGTGCTCCTCACCGCTGCCGCTGCGGATTCGATATTGATGCGCGTGGCTTGCACGGTCTCTGCTGCCAACTGAGCGCCGGGCGCTTCCCGCGCCATGCGGAGCTGAACAATGTAATTAAGCGCGGGCTGGCGACCGCTGGCATGCCAGCGGTTCTAGAGCCGGCTGGTTTGGACCGTGGGGATGGACGGCGCCCGGACGGCATCACAACCTTCCCCTACGCAGAAGGCAAGTGCCTCGTCTGGGACGCCACCTACGTCGACACCTTCTGCGCCTCGTCAGTTACCGCGTCCGCAGCACGGGCGAGCGCTGCTGCAACCGCCGCCGAAGGGCGCAAACGCCGGCGATATGCCGATATAAGCCGGCGCTATTTGTTTCGACCTGTCGCCGTTGAGACGTCCGGTGCGCTCGGCCCGGACAGTCACTCCTTCTTAAAGGAGCTCGGCCGACGCATCGCTCAGGCAACCGGAGACCGACGGGACATGGAATGCCTCATGCAGCGCATATCGGTGGCGGTGGTGCGCGGTAACGCCACTGCCGTGCGACTGGCGGCGGCCGGAGACGCAGGAGCTGCTACATCCAGAATAGCCCGCTCCGACATGGGAGTTGCAGCGATGAAGGATACAGCCAAGAAAGCAGAATACAAAAACTCTGAACTGGAACCTGGTTCAAAAGGAATGCGGTCACCACTCCCAGCTTCGGCGTTAACCGGCCTCAAAAATCTGGGCAACACCTGCTACTTGAACGCCGTGGTGCAGTGCATCAACAACACGCCGGACCTCAACAACTTCTTCGTCAACGAGTTTCACCAGGACTGCATCAATCACGATGGTGAGCTGTCACGCGGCGAGGTGGCCCAGAAGCTGGCAGCTGCTATCAAGGTCCTCTGGAGTGGCCACTACAGATCAGTGGCGCTGCACGACCTGAAAGATGTGATAGGCCGACACCACGCGCGCTTCCGCGGCTCGGCGCAGCAGGACGCGCACGAGTTCCTCCTGCACCTGCTAGATTTTCTGCATGATGACTTGAGCGAGGTGCACCGCAAACAACCGCTCAGGGAGCAGAAGAACGATGGTGTGCCGGACGCGCGCGCTGCTAAGCTTGCGTGGGACGATTTCAAGGGCAGCAACCGTTCGTTCATCCTGAACCTTCTCTGGGGCCAGCACAAGTCGACGTTGCGGTGCTCGTGCTGTGGCCACCAATCGACCAAGTTCGAGACGTTTTCACACCTCTCCATACCTATGCCTGCCAAATCGAGCTGCAGTTCGCTGTACGAGTGCATCGAGCTTTACATGGCTGGGGACACCATCAGCGGCTGGACGTGTCAAAAATGCAAGAGCAGCACTGAGGCCACCAAGCGGCTTGACATCTGGCGCCTGCCGCCCGTGCTCATTCATATACAGAGGTTTTGCAACGATGGCCTCTGGCGGAAAAACCAGTCAAACTTGCAATTCCCGCTGGAAAACCTGGACATGTTGCCTCACGTCCTCACCCAGGAGGCGCCATACCGTCACCACAAGTATCACCTCTACGGCGTAGTGAACCACTCCGGGTCGATGGAGAGCGGACACTACACGGCCTTCTGTAGATGCGTCAACTCGGGCCGCTGGCACAAGTTCGACGACCAAGAGGTGTACCAGCTGAACAGCAGTGCCGTGCAGAGCCCGGCCGGCTACATCCTCTTTTACTCGGCCATCGACGGCCGGGTTTAGGCTTTAGCGAGCGGCGTGTCTGCCTCTGATACACGTGATACATGTTTGCAGGGACCCATCATGGTTTGTCGTGTGTGTGTGTGTATGTCATATGTGTATGCGCATGTGTATGTGCTCTCTATTCTACCGCATTTTCATATACACATATACATATGGGTCATTCCTAAAGGTAGACTAAATCAATATATAATCTGCTGAAGGAATGTTGATGTTAAAATGCCGGAATCTGTGGATGCTAGAATATATGACATAATAATGCTACCAGTTATAATGTTGGGATGTATGTTGGGATGTAACTGTGAAAATGAACCCAAATGATTAGGAATCAAGATCATACAGCCTGCACACCGTTCCGGTTCCGTTCCCGTTCCGTTCCCGTTCCGTTCCGGTTCCGGTTCCGGTTCCGTTCCGGTTCCGTTCCGGTTCCGTTCCGGTTCCGTTCCGGTTCCGTTCCGGTTCCGTTCCGGTTCCATTCCGTTCCGTTCACGTTCACGTTCACGTTCACGTTCACGTTCACGTTCACGTTCACGTTTCCGTTCCCGTTCCCGTTCCCTTCCCATTCCGCTCCAGTTCCGTTCCCGTTCCCGTTCCGTTCCCGTTCCCGTTCTGTTCCCGTTCTGTTCCCGTTCCATTCCGTTCCGTTCCCGTTCCGTTCCCGTTCCGTTCCCGTTCCCGTTCCCGTTCCCGTTCCGTTCCCGTTCCGTTCCCGTTCCGTTCCCGTTCCGTTCCCGTTCCGTTCCCGTTCCGTTCCCGTTCCCGTTCCGTTCCGTTCCCGTTCCCGTTCCCGTTCCCGTTCCCGTTCCGTTCCGTTCCCGTTCCCGTTCCCGTTCCCGTTCCCGTTCCCGTTCCCGTTCCCGTTCCGTTTCCGTTTCCGTTTCCGTCGCCGTCGCCGTCGCCGTCGCCGTTTCCGTTTCCGTTTCCGTCGCCATCCTGTTCCCGTTTCCGTCACATTCCCACCCCGTTTCCGTCCCGTTCTTGACTCGTTCCCGTCGCGCTCCGTTCCCGTCTTGTTCCCGTCCCGTTCATTATACACGCTAGCGACCCCGTTTCTTGACACTGCACGTCGTTGAAATGTCACCTAGATGGTGTAAAAATTGCATCCATCCACTCGCCGTCTACCAGAGTTCGTCACGGGCTGGGCCGGCCCTATGGGCCATGGGCCGGGCCTGGGCTGGGCCTCAACTTTAAGGAAATCACCGGGCTCTGGACGGGCCTGGGCTGAGAATGTTGAAGCTCTTAGCTCAGGTCAGAGCTGAACAAATATTTCAACCAGCAGTTCACTTCCACAGCAACACACTGTTGTTGTGGCTGTGGCTTTTTGTTTGTTTTTGGTTAGCATAGTTGGTTCATTGTTTCACATTTATAGTATACAAGTAAATATGTTAGGATAGTTATTTAAAATTTTGTGAAAATATTTATATGCTTAATCTGAACGGGCCGGACTGGGCCTGGGCCTCAATATTACAAATTTGACCGGGCCGAGTCTGGGCTTGGTGTTCATGGGCCTGGGCCGGGCCGGGCTGGGGGTTGGTGGGCCCGTGACCAACACTGCCGCCTACCTACTGTCTCATCCACAAACACAAGTGGATATTTTTGACTATTTGAGGCATCCGCGTAGACACCTGTTATGTCATGCGTGCATTGTTCAGATCGATTATGTTCGACTTACAGGTACGCGGCTTGCAAGAATAATGCCTCACCATTCGTAAATACCGCCTGATCACCGGCAGCACCAAGCTCGTCACGTGCTCGCGCAGAGCCTGAAGTCGTGCATCGTCACACAGTTTCGAAACTGCCTAGGCAGTTTTGATACTGCCGGGCAGTTACGAAACTGACTGGATATGCAGGCAGTTAGCAAACTGCCTAGGTTTCAGGCCGTTTCTAAACTGTCTGAATTGGGCCAGGCAGTTTCGGCCTGTGGCGACACCACATCTGTAAGGACAGGGACCGCCTTTTTTGCCGTCATCCCGTGCCGCCGTCAGCCCCTGATACTTGTCCATCCGAGAGATTCTGAAACTAACGTTAAACTAACAAGTGGTCTTTTTGATGAGATAGGATATTTTGTACGACAAAAATATTTTTATTGACGCCTTTCTTGCTTTTCGATGTCTCCAAGGACGTGTATCGTGCATTTGAGTATCCGATTCGTTTCGTCCTGGGGAATAGCACCTGCTACAAAGTCAACCGACTTATCAAAACATGAAAATTTACCAATCACAGGAAGAACTCATCAAAATATAATTGTATTCACCTTTACCGATATGATTATTGATTAAACATCGAATCCCTGATATACAGGATCCCTGGATCCCTGATATACAGGATCCCTGGATCCCTGAAATACAGGGATGTACAGCACATATATGAGGACTACATCCGAGGAACCACAGAAAATCGAAACGTTTGATGAACTGCAAGCTGCCTTATCAGAAGTTAGGATTGATGTGGCTTCATGGATTATGTTTGTGTAATTCAACACAGCTCAATCCTTTCCTTGCCTCCTTACTTTATATACGATACAAAAACAGCACTAAAACAAGCAATGTTGTCGGCCCGCTTGGAATATATAAAGTTTCAGAGGCTGTAATGTTTGCACAGGATGTTCTCAACTTATCAAAACATGAAAATTTACCAATCACAGGAAGAACTCATCAAAATATAATTGTATTCACCTTTACCGATATGATTATTGATACAATAGCAAATAGGTTCAGTGCGTTAGAGTCAGCAGCTGAAAGTGACAGGGAAGAGATTCAGCATTTAGTGGTTGGGGACTCAAGGGTAAGGCCCTTAAGGCGAAAATTCTGTGGGAAGAGGGACAGATGTATAGTCAAACCGGGGGCAAGAGTAGTTGATATGGGCCCTGTCATTGAGGCAGAACTTGGTAGGAGTAGCCCGGAGACAGTTATAATACAGGTGGGGGTGAACAACATAGGACCTAGGCAGAGTGTGAGAATAGTAGCGGAGTACCGGAGCCTGCTGCAGAGGTTGAAGGAGTTCAGGAAACCAGTCATTGTGACTGGCATCCTCCCTCGCTGTGGAGCCAGTGAGGAGTGGTACTCGAGAGCTCTGTCTGTGAACAGCTCAGTTCAGAACTTATGTTCAGCTATGGAGCTTAGTTATGTAGACTTATGGGATCAGTTCTATGAGTGGCATAGGTACTATATGAAGGATGGGCTTCACTTATCGGATGAGGGGGCAAGGGCTTTGGGAGATGCCTACAGAAGTGTCATTCAGGGAAACTAGGTAGGAGGGGGGGGGGGGGGGTTCAGGGACGCTAGTACTAGGGCATCAGGAAGTAAGCATTGGTTCATGTCAGAATAGGACAGTAGATCATAATTCCCTCAGAATTAGTAGAGTCAGCTCAAAGTATAAGATCACATGTGTGTTGCTGAATGCCCAAAGTATTAGGTCTAAATTTGATGAGTTTGAGTGTTATGTTGCCCTTGAAAAGCCTGATATCATTTGTGTAACCGAGACATGGGTTAGTGAGGGGTATAATAGGGATAGGCTACAGGATTTCGAGTTACAAGGGTATAACACGTTCTCATACTGCAGAGAATCACGGCAGGGAGGCGGAGTGTTTGTATATGTAAATAGCTTGTACTGCACTACTAGAGTTGATGATTCTAGTAAAGTAAAAGAAGTAGAATCAATCTGGCTTGACATTAAAATTGGTACAGGAAACAGAGGAAGGTTGAGGATAGGTGCATTTTACAGACCAGGGAATCTTCCAAGGAACTCCCAAGCTGAAACAGACCAAGATATTTGTGAGGAAATACGTAGGAACTTTCGGGCTCAGTGTCTTATTATGGGAGATTTTAACTTAAGAGGATACGAAAGTATAGCAGAGGAAACAAATGAGTGTAGGTTGTATAGGCAAATCTTTGAAGAGGAGCTTTTCATGCATCAGTTTGTAACAGAGCCAACCAGACATTGCTCCATTCTAGACCTTGCATTCTCAGACAACAGTGATCTAGTTAGTGACATAAGTATTTGTGCAGGTCTAGGAACCAGTGATCACAATATGGTTAAATTCAATATCTCATCAGAAATGAGGCCCAAAGATAACCTTATTATGGTTCCAAACTTCAGCCGGGCTGATTTTGATGGTATTAGAAATGACCTCGCACAGGTAAAATGGAACGTTGAGTTGGCAGGTTTAGATGCATGTGAGGCCTGGAATGTTTTCAAAGCTAGATTAAGCCAAATTCAAAATCGGCATATACCCCTCAGGCACAAACGTAACAGAACCAAGGGCAATCCAGTTTGGCTTACCCCAGAAGTAAGGAGTGCTATACAAGCTAAAAGAAGTGCATTTGGCATTTTGAAGGGATCTTCACTAGATATAAATCAGAAGGCCTACCAGAATGCAAGAAATTCAGTTAAGAAAAAGGTCAGAGCAGCTAAAAGGGCAAAGGAACTTGATTTAGCTAGACATTGTAATGCAGATAGTAAGAAGTTCTTCAGTTTTTATAAGTTAAGTACAGTTTCCAAAAATATAGGTCCATTTAAGGTAGATGATGTGTTAGTTAGCAAGGACAGTGAAATGGTTGAAGTGCTTAATGATCAGTTTCAATCTGTCTTTACTATCGAGGACCAGAGTAGTATTGCAGCACTTCAGCCTGAGCTAGAGACAGAGGAGACTATAGGAGAGCTAGGTGGCATAAGTAGTGAACTTGTTCTAGAATATCTAAAGAAAGTAAGGCCTAACAAGGCAGAAGGACCTGATGAAATCCATGCTAGACTTTTAAGAGAATCTGAAAGGGAGTTGTCGGTTCCATTAGCCATAATATTTTCTAAATCACTTGCAGATAGTAAAATTCCACTTGATTGGAAAAGAGCAAATGTTGTTCCTATTCATAAAAAGGGAGATAGAAGTAAAGAGGAAAACTATAGACCAGTTAGTCTGACCTCATTAGTCTGCAAGGTGCTTGAATCAATCATCAAAGATAAGATTGTTGAATTCTTGGAGCAAAATGAACTCATCAAGGATACACAGCATGGCTTTAGGAAGGGCCGTTCTTGTTTAACTAATCTTCTGGAGTTTTTGGATGTTGCAACAGATAGCTTTGATCAGGGTAAACAGCTAGATGTAGCTTTTCTTGATTTCAGTAAAGCATTTGACAAAGTCCCCCATACAAGACTGGGGTTGCAACTTCAAATTCATGGGATCAGGGGCAAGATTCTGGATTGGATAGAAACGTGGCTTTCAGGACGCCAGCAAAGGGTTATATTGAATGGGTGCCAATCACAATGGAAGGAGGTTCTCAGTGGGGTTCCACAGGGTTCAGTCCTGGGCCCATTGCTTTTTATAATATTTGTGAATGCAATTGAGAACAGTATAGACAGCAAAGTCTTGAAATTTGCAGACGATCTAAAAGTTGTCAGGATTATTAGAGGAAAACATGATCAGGATGTTTTTCAATCAGATCTGGACAAGCTAGTTGAGTGGTCTGAAGCATGGCAGATGAAATTCAATTTGAGTAAATGTAAGATTATGCACGCTGGACGGGTTAGCAGTAAACATAGGTATGAAATGGGTGGGCAGAAAATGGAGCAGATTGAAAAGGAAAGAGATTTAGGTGTCGTGGTAAACAATAGACTATCAGCGTCAGACCAGGTTGTAGAAGCTAGGAAAAAGGCACTTAGAATGCTAGGGGCCATTAACAGAAATGTTTCCTACAAGAGTGAAAAGGTAATAACAAAACTGTATTGTACATACGTTAGACCACATTTGGAGTATTGTGTACAAGCCTGGTCTCCAACATATGAGAAAGATTGCTGGTTGTTAGAAAGAGTTCAAAAAAGGGCAACAAAAATGGTTAATTGTCTTGGTAGTTTACCTTATGAAGATAGATTAAAGAAATTGGGTATGTTTTCACTTAGATATAGAAGGCTAAGAGGAGATCTAATTGAAGTCTTCAAATTTGTAAATAGTCAGCATTCTGGATATTTAAAGGGTATGTTTGAGTTCAATAGGGAAAATCGAGGTAGAGGTCATCAGCATAAACTCATTATGAAACAAAGTAGGACTAGGCTACGACAGTATTTTTCAGTAGAAGGGTTGTAGGACATTGGAATATGCTACCAGGGGATGTCGCTGATGCAGTGACACTTGCTTCCTTCAAAATTAGATTAGATAAATACTTTACAGAGAAGGGATTAGTTCATAAATACTCGTGGGATTAGCCTTCTTTTATGCAGGTAGAGTAAGGTGATTTGAAGGGGCGAGACTGGTGGAGGGGGGGGGGTGGGGGTGGGGGTGGGTGTGGGTGTGGGTGGGGTGGGGTGCAACCTCGGATGGGCCCAAGAGGCTCTTTGTTGCACTTTTCTTTTATGTCTTTATGTCTAACTGCTGTATGTATAACGACAGTGTCTGTGTGCAGCAATTTTCCACCGTTGCACTGTCGTCGCCGCCGGCCGCTGGTCGCTCTGTGCCGTCCGACGGTCGCTCCGCCGGTCCAGACGGCTTTCATGGTCAAGGTCACGTGACGTCACAACTGCGTAGTTGCATGCAGCGCCCCTCCCTCAGCAGCCCCTCCCTCCCTCAGCCGCCCGCGATTTCAGACAACTGCCACCAAACGGCACTGGAGTACTGCCAGCACAATCAGCTGACAAAGTGAACGTGACAGATCGGTGCAGCACGTTGGTGCGCGCCATTCCACTGTCCAATGCCGTCTGACAGGCTGTCATTGAGCTGCCAACACGCCCACCTGGACACCTGGACACGGGCAGCGGCTGCGGCGGCCGCTCAATTCGCTCGATTGCCACACGACCGGGCAGCCGCCGGTGTGGCGACTGGCGGTGCCCGGGTCAGGTCGGGGTCAACTGCCGCCCCGCGGGGCAGCGTCACGGTCGGAGACTCACCTGATGTGTGAGGCGCGGCGGCGGCAGCAGCGGAGACGGAGCTGCAGAGCTGTCCTGACACGGACACCGGCGCCGGACCACCGACTGGGTTGTGCGGCGGCGGCGGCGGCGGGATTTCCGCGGCTCGTCGAGCAGCGTCCCCTCCCCTGGCCCGCGGCTCATGGTGCCGCCACAGTCGGGCCGGGAGGCCGGGACGCTCCGCCGCCGCCCAGCACGCCCAGACGGCAGGAACGTCCGCCTCCACCGCTCCCCTCTCCACCCCCGCCTCCCGAACTGTTTGTGGAGTTTGTTCGGGTTTATAGATGATTAATGATTCGGTAGCATTTATTGGCTATGCACAGTTATCAGGCGACACATTGAGTGTGACTGTACGTATGCACAGTACCGATACATACGTACGACTTCAAGTTTTTCTTTTTATGCATTTTCCAATATTTATATTCATATTAACATTTTACAAGTCGTGCATATTAATTCACGGATTACCTATATTTCCAAAGTGAATCAACTTTAACAATGGTTATAATAAGGAATTAGTAATTAATGTGAGTATGTAATTTCGTCTTTAAGAAGTTTAACCCGCGCACTGCAGGGGCTTTGCGCCGAACACGAACTGCAGGGGGGGGGGGGGGGGGTGATTTCCGCCCCCCTAAGATCTAAAAAAAACTACGCTACGTAGCAAGAAGCAGAAAAAGGCATTTGATAGCTTGATACATGTTCTATCGAAAGTATTTCAGTATTATTTTAGGTCAGGTCAAAATTGAGGTCACCAGAGGTCATCAAAGGTCAAATGTTCCAGTTTTTTCCTGTTTTAGGACATCGCTCAAGAAATTCCCATGTATCTCAGAAACTATGCTAGTTAGAAACAAACGGAAAAAAGCAAACGCCAGACAGTGAAATTTCCAATCGGTAAAGTGTCCTCAAATTTCATCCTAGGTCAACATTTGAGGCTCCAGAGGTCAAAAAAGAAAACAATACCGTTTGTTTGCTAAATCGTTTTTCACTATTAACTTTTTACTCAATAAAGATAACGGACAACTGTTTACGCCATTGTGTGTATCTTGTCAAGGCGCTTCCAATGATATACATGGTGACTTTGTTAAGTTAACTTAAAAACTTGACCTCAGGCCAGGGTCAAGTGGTGACCCAAGTAGGGCATGTTGCATATAGGAAGACGTGTCCGGACGAGACAAGCACATTGATGTCTGTTTTACTTCTCTATCTTTATTATGTCGGGAGTTATTGACAAAAAAGTGATGGTGACCTCGCATGACCTCAAATGACCCAATAAGGGTCACTGAACAAAACTTACACTTGGACCATCAAGAATATCATATAATAACATGATCCAGAAGTCATTGAACTAATATCATGCATATCCTTGAAATAGGAAGCATTTGTATATTTCCCCCTTGACTTATTATAGGGAGGTTACGAAATTGACCTGACCTTAGTTCACCGATATCAAAATTCCAAGATACATGAATTGTAAGTACTTATGCCTTCATCACATCCTGTAAGTTTCAAACTTATCGGTGAAAAACTCTGGCTTTGGCACAACTGCAAACATTTTTGGTGGTGGGGTCACTTGACCTGGTCTGGTGACCTGACCTGAGATGACCCGAGGTTATTTTTGTCAAAGTTTGCGCAATTGATGTCCTAACAAGTGTGCAAAAACCCGGCGGCGTGCAGCGCCGCCGATTTTCGCTATCTTTGAAATACCTGAGGGGGGGGGGGGGGCGGAAATCAACCCCCCCTGCCGTGCGCGGGTTGATTGATTGCTTGGGTTAACAGCTTTTTGCTTTTATTTTTTCTCCTTAATTTGCCACAATACTTCAATACGAATAAACTGAATGGAATTAAATGGATTTATACTATGAGCCCGACAAGGCTGCAATTCACACATGTTTGAAAATAACTGGATATGGCCTTGTACATGGCGAATTGGGCAAGGTTGGATTGCATAACCCCGACCCTTGCAGAGCTCCGCCCGGCCGAGTGTTGTGGAATGCAGAGCTCCGCCCGGCCGAGTGTTGTGGAATGCAGAGTTCCGCCCGGCCGAGTGTTGTGGAGGGCAGAGCTCCGCCCGGCCGAGTGTTGTGGAGGGCAGAGCTCCGCCCGGCCGAGTGTTGTGAAGGGCAGAGCTCCGCCCGGCCGAGTGTTGTGGAGGGCAGAGCTCCGCCCGGCCGAGTGTTGTGGAATGCAGAGCTCCGCCCGGCCGAGTGTTGTGGAGGGCAGAGCTCCGCCCGGCCGAGTGTTGTGGAGGGCAGAGCTCCGCCCGGCCGAGTGTTGTGGAGGGCAGAGCTCCGCCCGGCCGAGTGTTGTGGAGGGCAGAGCTCCGCCCGGCCGAGTGTTGTGGAGGGCAGAGCTCCGCCCGGCCGAGTGTTGTGGAATGCAGAGCTCCGCCCGGCCGAGTGTTGTGGAGGGCAGAGCTCCGCCCGGCCGAGTGTTGTGGAGGGCAGAGCTCCGCCCGGCCGAGTGTTGTGGAATGCAGAGCTCCGCCCGGCCGAGTGTTGTGGAGGGCAGAGCTCCGTCCGACCGAGTGTTGTGGAGGGCAGAGCTCCGCCCGGCCGAGTGTTGTGGAGGGCAGAGCTCCGCCCGGCCGAGTGTTGTGGAGGGCAGAGCTCCGCCCGGCCGAGTTTTGTGGAGGGCAGAGCTCCGCCCGGCCGAGTGTTGTGGAATGCAGAGCTCCGCCCGGCCGAGTGTTGTGGAGGGGAGAGCTCCGTCCGAACGAGTGTTGTGGAGGGCAGAGCTCCCTCCGGCCGAGTGTTGTGGAATGCAGAGCTCCGCCCGGCCGAGTGTTGTGGAGGGCAGAGCTCCGTCCGACCGAGTGTTGTGGAGGGCAGAGCTCCGTCCGACCGAGTGTTGTGGAGGGCAGAGCTCCCCCCGGCCGAGTGTTGTGGAGGGCAGAGCTCCGTCCGACCGAGTGTTGTGGAGGGCAGAGCTCCCCCCGGCCGAGTGTTGTGGAATGCAGAGCTCCGCCCGGCCGAGTGTTGTGGAGGGCAGAGCTCCGCCCGGCCGAGTGTTGTGGAGGGCAGAGCTCCGCCCGGCCGAGTGTTGTGGAGGGCAGAGCTCCGCCCGGCCGAGTGTTGTGGAGGGCAGAGCTCCCCCGGCCGAGCTTTGTGGAGGGCAGAGCTCCGCCCGGCCGAGTGTTGTGGAGGGCAGAGCTCAGCCCGGCCGAGTGTTGTGGAGGGCAGAGCTCCCCCCGGCCGAGTGTTGTGGAGGGTAGAGCTCCGCCCGGCCAAGTGTTGTGGAGGGCAGAGCTCCGCCCGGCCGAGTGTTGTGGAGGGCAGAGCTCCGCCCGGCCGAGTGTTGTGGAGGGCAGAGCTCCGTCCGACCGAGTATTGTGGAATGCAGAGCTCCGCCCGGCCGAGTGTTGTGGAGGGCAGAGCTCCGCCCGGCCGAGTGTTGTGGAGGGCAGAGCTCCGCCCGGCCGAGTGTTGTGGAGGGCAGAGCTCCGTCCGACCGAGTATTGTGGAATGCAGAGCTCCGCCCGGCCGAGTGTTGTGGAGGGCAGAGCTCCGCCCGGCAGAGTGTTGTGGAGGGCAGAGCTCCGCCCGGCCGAGTGTTGTGGAGGGCAAAGCTCCGCCCGGCCGAGTGTTGTGGAGGGCAGAGCTCCGCCCGGCCGAGTGTTGTGGAGGGCAGAGCTCCGCCCGGCCGAGTGTTGTGGAGGGCAGAGCTCCGCCCGGCCGAGTGTTGTGGAGGGCAGAGCTCCCCCGGCCGAGTGTTGTGGAGGGCAGAGCTCCGCCCGGCCGAGTGTTGTGGAGGGCAGAGCTCCGCCCGGCCGAGTGTTGTGGAGGGCAGAGCTCCGCCCGGCCGAGTGTTGTGGAGGGCAGAGCTCCCCCCGGCCGAGTGTTGTGGAGGGCAGAGCTCCCCCGGCCGAGTGTTGTGGAGGGCAGAGCTCCCCCCGGCCGAGTGTTGTGGAGGGCAGAGCTCCGCCCGGCCGAGTGCTGTGGAGGGCAGAGCTCCGCCCGGCCGAGTGTTGTGGAGGGCAGAGCTCCGCCCGGCCGAGTGTTGTGGAGGGCAGAGCTCCGCCCGGCCGAGTGTTGTGGAGGGCAGAGCTCCGCCCGGCCGAGTGTTGTGGAGGGCAGAGCTCCGCCCGGCCGAGTGTTGTGGAGGGCAGAGCTCCGCCCGGCCGAGTGTTGTGGAGGGCAGAGCTCCCCCGGCCGAGTGTTGTGGAGGGCAGAGCTCCGCCCGGCCGAGTGTTGTGGAGGGCAGAGCTCCGCCCGGCCGAGTGTTGTGGAGGGCAGAGCTCCGCCCGGCCGAGTGTTGTGGAGGGCAGAGCTCCGCCCGGCCGAGTGTTGTGGAGGGAAGAGCTCCGCCCGGCCGAGTGTTGTGGAGGGCAGAGCTCCGCCCGGCCGAGTGTTGTGGAGGGCAGAGCTCCGCCCGGCCGAGTGTTGTGGAGGGCAGAGCTCCGCCCGGCCGAGTGTTGTGGAGGGCAGAGCTCCGCCCGGCCGAGTGTTGTGGAGGGCAGAGCTCCGCCCGGCCGAGTGTTGTGGAGGGCAGAGCTCCGCCCGGCCGAGTGTTGTGAAGGGCAGAGCTCCGCCCGGCCGAGTGTTGTGGAGGGCAGAGCTCCGCCCGGCCGAGTGTTGTGGAGGGCAGAGCTCCGCCCGGCCGAGTGTTGTGGAGGGCAGAGCTCCGCCCGGCCGAGTGTTGTGGAGGGCAGAGCTCCGCCCGGCCGAGTGTTGTGGAGGGCAGAGCTCCGCCCGGCCGAGTGTTGTGGAGGGCAGAGCTCCGCCCGGCCGAGTGTTGTGGAGGGCAGAGCTCCGCCCGGCCGAGTGTTGTGGAGGGCAGAGCTCCGCCCGGCCGAGTGTTGTGGAGGGCAGAGCTCCGCCCGGCCGAGTATTGTGGAGGGCAGAACTCCGCCCGGCCGAGTGTTGTGGAGGGCAGAGCTCCGCCCGGCCGAGTGTTGTGGAGGGCAGAGCTCCGCCCGGCCGAGTGTTGTGGAGGGCAGAGCTCCGCCCGGCCGAGTGTTGTGGAGGGCAGAGCTCCGCCCGGCCGAGTGTTGTGGAGGGCAGAGCTCCCCCGGCCGAGTGTTGTGGAGGGCAGAGCTCCGCCCGGCCGAGTGTTGTGGAGGGCAGAGCTCCGCCCGGCCGAGTGTTGTGGAGGGCAGAGCTCCGCCCGGCCGAGTGTTGTGGAGGGCAGAGCTCCGCCCGGCCGAGTGTTGTGGAGGGCAGAGCTCCGCCCGGCCGAGTGTTGTGGAGGGCAGAGCTCCGCCCGGCCGAGTGTTGTGGAGGGCAGAGCTCCCCCGGCCGAGTGTTGTGGAGGGCAGAGCTCCGCCCGTCCGAGTGTTGTGGAGGGCAGAGCTCCGCCCGGCCGAGTGTTGTGGAGGGCAGAGCTCCGCCCGGCCGAGTGTTGTGGAGGGCAGAGCTCCGCCCGGCCGAGTGTTGTGGAGGGCAGAGCTCCGCCCGGCCGAATGTTGTGGAGGGCAGAGCTCCCCCGGCCGAGTGTTGTGGAGGGCAGAGCTCCGCCCGGCCGAGTGTTGTGGAGGGCAGAGCTCCGCCCGGCCGAGTGTTGTGGAGGGCAGAGCTCCGCCCGGCGGAGTGTTGTGGAGGGCAGAGCTCCGCCCGGCCGAGTGTTGTGGAGGGCAGAGCTCCGCCCGGCCGAGTGTTGTGGAGGGCAGAGCTCCGCCCGACCGAGTGTTGTGGAGGGCAGAGCTCCGCCCGGCCGAGTGTTGTGGAGGGCAGAGCTCCGCCTGGCCGAGTGTTGTGGAGGGCAGAGCTCCGCCCGGCCGAGTGTTGTGGAGGGCAGAGCTCCGCCCGGCCGAGTGTTGTGGAGGGCAGAGCTCCGCCCGGCCGAATGTTGTGGAGGGCAGAGCTCCGCCCGGCCGAGTGTTGTGGAGGGCAGAGCTCCGCCCGGCCGAGTGTTGTGGAGGGCAGAGCTCCGCCCGGCCGAGTGTTGTGGAGGGCAGAGCTCCGCACGCATCTGGAATGCAATGCAGCTACAGGATGTGGTTCTTGGAGCAGGGTGCGGGAGCTGCAGGGTCAGAAACGGCGCGAGGTGCAGCTGCTGACGGCGCGGCGGACAGGCACGGAAAATTAACGCCATATTGTAGCAAGCCTCGTATAGTAACTTATCAAAGGGCAATGGTGCAAGCTAGTCGAGTATAACGAAACAATTCAAGGACCCACTGTTGTGCTGTTACTTCAACATATAATGATGAGTTAGGCCCATAGGCGTACCCAAAGGGGGGGGGGCAACGGGGCAATTGCCAACTTCGAAGGTCCGTACGTGCCCCCTTGGCCGTATGTGGCCCTTTGGAAATAGGGCCCTTCGGCCCCTATTTGGAAAAATAGAACGATTTTTTTTATTTGTTTACAGATACAAATGTTGAAAATATGCCCCTCTAAAAATATAGTGGGTTAAATCCGGTGAGTTTTTCTTTGGTTGGGGGTACCTTATGCACCCCTGATCAAAAATTGACCCCTCCTGGAGTGAATCCTGGGTACGCTACTGGTTAGGCTATACTTTATCTCGTTCAGATTTGGGCAGAGTTCCATAATTTCCCCAACTCGCCAATAGGCGAAGGTGACAGATGAGGTGGAATTTTGTAACTAATTTCGAAAACAGACTTGTTCTTGTTCGTGTTGATTGCTTGTTCGGTACGGCCCCCTCTGTCGGCTGACTGCTTCTTCGGTAAGGTCCCGCTCTGGAGTCACCTTTTTCAGTAAGGTCCCGCTCTGGAGTCACCTTTTTCAGTAAGGTCCCGCTCTGGAGTCTGTCACCTTTTCAGTAAGGTCCCGCTCTGGAGTCACCTTTTTCAGTAAGGTCCCGCTCTGGAGTCTGTCACCTTTTTCAGTAAGGTCCCGCTCTGGAGTCACCTTTTTCAGTAAGGTCCCGCTCTGGAGTCTGTTCACTTTTTCAGTAAGGTCCCGCTCTGGAGTCACCTTTTTCAGTAAGGTTCCGCTCTAGAGTCTGTCACCTTTTTCAGTAAGGTCCCGCTCTGGAGTCACCTTTTTCAGTAAGGTCCCGCTCTGGAGTCTGTCACCTTTTTTTAGTAAGGTCCCGCTCTGGAGTCTGTCACCTTTTTCAGTAAGGTCCCGCTCTGGAGTCTGTCACCTTTTTCAGTAAGGTCCCGCTCTGGAGTCACCTTTTTCAGTAAGGTCCCGCTCTGGAGTCTGTCACCT
The DNA here is from genome assembly GCA_036785665.1 of Chirona hameri. Lineage (NCBI taxonomy): Eukaryota > Metazoa > Arthropoda > Thecostraca > Balanomorpha > Balanidae > Chirona > Chirona hameri. Next base: position 36,430 of record JAXIVJ010007895.1, read on the forward strand.
TTTTCAGTAAGGTCCCGCTCTGGAGTCACCTTTTTCAGTAAGGTCCCGCTCTGGAGTCTGTCACCTTTTTCAGTAAGGGCTCGCTCTAGAGTCTGTCACCTTTTTCAGTAAGGTCCCGCTCTGGAGTCTGTCACCTTTTTCAGTAAGGTCCCGCTCTTGAGTCTGTCACCTTTTTCAGTAAGGTCCCGCTCTGGAGTCTCACCTTTTTCAGTAAGGGCCCGCTCTGGGCCCGCTCTGAAGCCAATTTCACAAAGCAAAAAAGTTTGTAATTGCAAAGAATGTATTTGTTATTACAGATAATTTGTACACATGATAGTAGTTTGGATTTCACAAAACTTCAGGGCAGCAAATCTCAATTTACTATTTACAAGCTAGTTTACAAAGATATTGTTTGTAGAAATGTTTGCAATTACACATGCTCTATTTCTCAAAGGTTGACGGAAGTGAGAAAATGTTTGCAATTACAAACTTGCAATTCCAGTGGGTCAGAGGTTCTGAATATCAGAAACTGCATTGATAGTTGTCGTTGTTTTACTGTTGAGGTTATTTTATTGGTGAGGTTGTTACGTTGCCCAGGTTGTTAAAGTAATGGTTTAGTTTATACATAGGTATAGCTGCCGAAAACAAATCCCGAGAGATTCGAACAGGAATCACCAGCTTTGAAGTCCACTGCACCTTGCCGATTGCGCTATGCTGTGAGGGGCGCCTCCGCGCGGAGAAACCGCATGGCGATAGAATTGCAATCTGCAGCGGTCAACGATGTCTTGTGCAATGTGCAGTGACCCTTCACTCTTTACGACGTAGGAAATCGGCTAGGTCAGGTAAAAAATGGACGAGAAATTCAACAATCTTTCTTTTGAGAGTAGTTCTGTTGACTGTTGTTATCATTATGCTCCGCCACCCGGCAAATGGGCAAATTCTGCTTACTCTAATTGCTTTAAATGCTTACCAAGATCTTTTTTTTACGGTGAGAGTTTGTATTCCGATGAAATGTTAGTTAAAAGATAACTCTTCCTATATCTATTTTTATTTTGAATACAAAAATAAACCACAATGTAAATATTTGTTAAATCAATTAGTTAACGAGCAAATTATTTGTCATTAGCATCAACTTTAATACAAACGTTCTTGATTTAAATTTTTCTGCTGTACTAAGAGTTGTGTTTACAATTTTCCTTACAATCGGTAATTCAGAGGTGGTGAATGTTTGTGAAATAGCTTGTTGTGAGCTTTGCTATATTTGCTTGCGTTTGTAATCGCAAACCTGTGTAATTACTAACTTATTTGGGAAATTGGCCTCTGGCAGTGGATTGCTTCTTCGGTAGGGACTAGAGTAGAGCCCTTCATGGAATGGGGATCCCATATGGGAATGGGAACGGGATGGAAATGAGTGGAAATGGGTGGGAATGGGGCATTTTTTTTGGAAATGTAACTGGTTGGAACGGGTTTGGGACAGACCATACATTTTTTTAGTACCACAAAAAGTGAACTATGCTTATGCTTAAACGGGTGGGAATGGGAGCCCCATAAATTATGAATTCGGATTGAAACGGGTTTGGGTCTGGCTGAATGGGCTGGAACGGGATGGGGGCTGAAAATGTGCCCCATGAAGGCTCTAGACTAGAGACCCGCTCTGGAGGCTGATTGCTGGTTCGGTAGGGACTCCTTCTGGTACCTGTTTACTTCTGCAGGAAGAACCAACCCTGGGCCCGTAATCCATTGGGGCTCGTATCCGGGACTTTGCGTGAAGCGTTTCCGTTACCCCCCCCCCCCGAAATGTAATTCCTGTTTTGCAACTGCACTGTGGAGCCTTTCGCCCTGCAGCCTGCCGTATTAACAAAAATTAAGGTTCCCATTTTCCATTCAAACTGCACTGCCCAGAACCAAAATTCTCTGAGTTTTTCGAATCTGGCATTAGTTTTCCCCGTTAACCTTTGACCGAAGCTGAAGTTTGTGGACGGAAGCGCCAGATCACCCGTTTGAGGCGAAATACATGCACAACATTTGGCTGGTTGTAAGTTCATTTTCCTTGACTAATAAAAACAACTTTTCACTTTTCATTTGATTTCATTTCATTGCAAATCTTAAAGGAACACTGCCTAAGTCGGATGATATCGCAAACACCGGCTTGAACAAGTCCTAAGGACTACTTATGATTTTGAATCGTCCTCAAAAGCTTACCCAAGCAGCGCAAGTACAAAAAAAAACAATAATTTATTTCATTTTTCATAAGAATCTAAAAACTATTTACGATTTCTACGCACCACTACATATATGGATTATGGAAGCGTTTGTTCCAGTTAACTGCATCTGACCAACCGTCAGGTGACGCTATTGCAACAATTGGATCAGGCGGCAATGCACTTATACATTGTGGTTCCTGTTAACTACATGAAACGAATCTGGCGCATCTGACGCACTTGAGTTGTTGCCACAAAAACCTCGGTCGGAATCAAAATCCTTTCTGAATTAATCTTATCCTTTCGGAATTAATCTCTACTTTTATCCAATTATTGGGATTAAATCTGGCATAATAAGACATGAATGTTTTCTGACATTACAAATTTCGACAGAATGCTTAAGCAAAACATAACTATTTACAATTGTTGCACAACGCTGCAATTAATTGATTTTGGTGCGTAGTGGTGAGTGACTCGTCAAGGTCATTGGCTGGAAGAAAAACCGAACTTTGAACGATGATATTGGGCGACTGGGCGCGAATACGAAAACAAAACTGACTTCATAGTGTTAATCAGATGCGATTGCTCTTTAAAGGAAATAGTTCACCTTCAACATTAGTTTTAAACTGAGATAGCAGTTTTGTAGCCCGTGTTGGGAAACCCCTATCTGCAAGTTTTGTTTTACTGAAAAGACTCTCCAGCCGAATATATTTGAGTTTTTGGCGAAGGAATGCGGTGCTGGCGAAAGAATGTTGTACTGGTTCTAGCCCGGGCAGAGGCCAATCAGCTTGCAGCTGGTGCTAGCAAGCGATCGCCGGCCGCCGGTTGGCACATCTCCAATGCGAGTCTATCTTTACGCGACTACTTTCGAATCTGATTGGCTGAACCATTGTTTACATTCGCGTGACGTCAGTACTCTGACTCAGAGAGTATGCATATAGTTTTGATAAACAATACAAATTTACGGCCTTCTGTCCTGAATCGGCGCGATACAAGGCCATTTTTGACAATATAAAAAGAAATTGTATTAAAAAATATAATCAAATCGTGTTGGGTAAAAATTTTCCAAGGTGAACTATTTCCTTTAACATATCACATTTTACTTCAAAGTGACAGTGTCCCTTTAACGAACAAAGCAATATCCCCTAAGTCTTGCATACATTGAGCTCTGCTTTAAAATGAGGATCAACCCTAACATGCAAATTATATAGTTTATATAAAGTTTGACGGCGAGTGACGCTTCGAGGGTTACAGGACACATTGGCGAATGTTTTTTTGCCGAATGTCATTTTGGCAAATGCATATTGTCGAAGGACACTTTAACGAAATGTCTTTTTGACGACATGTGAATATTCCGAAAGAAAAATGGCGAATGCCTTTTTGTCGAAATGTCTTTTTGCCGACATGTCATTTTGTCGAAATGTCTTTTTGCCGCCATGTCAAAAGGTCGAAATGTGATTTTGCCGACATGTTAAAAAGTCGAAATGTCTTTTTGCCGAATGTCATTTTGCCGACATGTGAAAAGATCGAAATGTCTTTTTGCCGAAATGTGATTTTGCCGACATGTGAAAAGCCGAAATGCCATTTTGCCGAATGTTACTTTGTCGACGTGTGAAAAGGTCGAAATGCCTTTTTGCCGAAATGTCATTTTGTCGTCATGTGAAAAAGCCGAAATGTCATTTTGCCGAATGCTACTTTGTCGACGTGTGAAAAGGTCGAAATACTTTTTTGCCGAAATTATATTTTGTCGTCATGTGGAAAAGTCGAAATGCCTTTTTTCCGAATGTCATTTTTATCGACATGTGAAATGTTCGAGAGAAAAAAATGCCGAATGCCGAATGCCTTTGGTGCCATGCGCAGCAATTGTCTTCATGTGTCAATATTGTTTGTGCACCCTAATCATCATAAGCATCCACAGCGATCCTCCTCCGGCAACCAAAGCGGAACCGGCTATCGCTGCTCATAGTAGTTGCCCGCGGAGTGCACGCACCCACACGATACTAGTCGTACTATACTTCATTTTCTGGCTCAGACCGGAAAGCCGGAAGCTGGCCATGGTGTGCTACTTACGTGCAGCATGTGTTGTTTACTATGGCAAATCTTGAAAACTCTATTGAAAAGCTCTGGAAATCTGGTGAAAAGTTCTGGGAAATCTGTTGAAAATCTTGGAATCACCGCATGACACAGCGACACTGTTTTTGCCCAGCAAAGCAGCCGGCGCGTCGCTGAGGTAGCCAGGCCCTGGCTGGTCTAGTTGGGTACCATAGCCCCAGTAAGGCCTAGCTGGAGCTCTTAGCTCTAAATGGATACCTATATATTATAGAGGTTTCAAACTTGAAATTCAAAGACCTTTCCGCCTTCCGGTAGCCCGGTAATTGTTTGGTTCGTCGGCTATTCCCCGCTGAGCGGGAACCGTATGCTGGGGAGCTCCTGGAGGTAGAAGACAGGGGCGCAGCGAGGGGAGGGGACAATCGCCCATCCCCCATTCAGATACAGAGGATTTAGATGACCAAGTAATTTGTTGTCAGCTAATTGACCTTCAAAAATTTCGACCATTTCATTTCGGCATTTCGACCTTTTCACATGTCATGTCGACAAAAGGACATTCGGCAAAAAGGCGTTTCAATTTTGTCACATGTCGACAAAATGACATTTCGGCAAACAGGCATTTCGACCTTTTCATACGTCGACAAAGTAACATTCGGCAAAATTACATTTCGGCTTTTTCACATGTCGACAAAATTACATTTCGGCAAAAAGGCATTTCGACCTTTTCACATGTCGACAAAATGTCATTCGGCAAAAATCATTTCTATTTCTTTAACATTTCGACAAAATGACATTTCGACAAAATGACATTTCAACAAAACGACATTTCGACAAAATGACATTTCGACAAAATGACATGTCGGCAAAAAGACATTTCGACATTTTGACACGTCGGCAAAAAGGCATTTCGACAAAAAGACATTTCGCCATTTTTTACTTTCGGCATATTCACATTTCGACAAAAAGTCATTCGCCAACTTTTGAGATAAAAATTTGAGAGGGCCGTCTTTTGATGACAATCGCAATGTCTTCGAATGTTTTTTAGGCCTCATATGTTAATTACGGCACGTCAGGACTATACAAATCGACGAACAAAGCAAAACGTTAAGCAACATCAAATGACTCCTCGGTGACCTGACATGCCCTTGGCCGGTGACCTGATGATTCTCATGACTGGCTTTTAACCGCCGAATCTGACCATCATGACCATCCTGAGTCCAAACTGACGCAAATAAAACGGCTGCAGCGCGAAAGCACCTTACAGCGCTCAGACTACCGTGCAGACCTGGCATTATGACGTAATTACTCTGTGACCTGACCTGACCTTAAACTGTTTTGCTGTCAAAATGCGCGCAAAATGTGCGCCACAGCTAGTTCAGCTGGTATGTCTCAGCTGGTTGCACTGCGGTTGACGGTGTGGCCGTCATGAATTAATTCCGGCTAATCGGCAAAAGGCCCCCCTGAGCACTGGTAAAAACAGACACAAAATTGTTCACTGCTCAGTAATATTTGGCGATTAACTTATATAACAATGCAAGCTAAAGGTATATTTGCTTCCAATTCAATTCCAGCGTCTCGAACAGTGAAAACTTCCTACTGCGCCCAAAATATATGGTGAATGGTGAAGTGGAAGATTGGCACTCCGACTCGTGCCAACTATTTGGCAGCTGAACATGGGATGCCTTGCGATCGGTGTCAGCCGCCACGGTCAGAAGAGCTGTCAGTGTTCGGCGAGGACCGTGCGGAGGCGGTGCCGTTTTCGACTTTAAATGCTGCTGGTGAGCAGGAATTGAACGATCGGATGATAGCGGTCAGTGCCAGGCACGCAACACACTATGTTTAGCGGGGGATCTGGTCCCAGAAACACATATACAATCAAATCGTTGTAATTAACCCGGCAGCCGCTGCAGCCCCCACCGTTAACAGTTGGCAGCACTCGGGCGTTTGGGCGCTCAAAACCTACTAGACCATAGGGTTCCCATGTTAAATCGACCATTTTCAGACGAGACTGGCTCGTAACCTTTTTGAACATATTTAAAATCTGACTTCTGGACAAGATAGCTACAAGCCTTGGCCACAACGTTTTTATTTACCATTTTTCGATATGTTAAGCGTAAAGTGGTCAAATGGGCTTGGGAGTTACCCAATGTCGAAACGCCCATTTCCGACCGTGGGTTCGAATCCCAGAGGCACCAAATATTTTTACATTGGAACCAATGCTAAGTTCCTCATGATTCATACATTATTCATTAGGCCGGCTCTTTCTCATCTCACAGCGCCCTGATTGATCTCCAATTGGTGATCTGTGATGTCACAGAGACCAAACTAGGTCAAACAGGTCATGTAGCTCATTATAAGGGGGGCGCCGCCGCAGTTGCATAGTTTTATCACTTTTTGGCGGCCGAAACCTCTGAATTTAGCACATATTCCATGACCATTATTGACCTTTCATGTCCTTTCATGACCCCATTAATATTTGTGATAACTAGTTAATGGTTCAAGGCTATTAACCCTATTCCTGTCCGGGGGGGGGGGGGCGAATCGGCCCCCTCCGGAGGTTTTTCGTGTGCTGCACATTTATTATTGAAGATAAGATCTTCAACCTTTCTGACTATTCCTATCTTTTCATTACGCATCTGTTGGTGTACTTTAAATTTTAAAAAAAACTGCCTCATAAGCGGCTCCAGGAGCACTTTTTGGGAGGCGTGTTCGGGCGTTTTTGATACCAAAGGTTTGCATGGTTAAACACTCGTGGAGGGTTTATTTTTCTGCAAAATGCAAGCAAAAAGAGGAACTAGTAGACAATTGCAAGGGATTTCAAATGGCTATCTCGAATTTTCAAAATTTTATTGTCAAATTTCGAAATTTTGAAGAAAAAATATTTTGTCTTTATATATAAAATTTCTATTTAAAAAAAAAAAATCAAAACATACCTGACATATCCCGAGATATGATACCAGTATATGTACACAACAAAATGCAAGTCGATATCTTAATAACTGATCTTAATAAAAGCCAAAGCATACCTAATTGAGGTAGATGCAGCTGACGAAGCTCAGGTCATGAACCCGTCCAGCTGGCCGGCAGGCCTGACAGTGCGCCACAAGTCCGATGCTGCAAACAACAGGCCAAACGGCCGTACGTTTCGGCGTGTCGGACCAGCATCCGACCGCATCCAGGTACACATGGCCTACTCAACGACGGGTCTGCATCAGGACAGAGTCCTTGAAACAGCCGTGCCGCGCCGCCGCGAGGACTCACCCGAGAACAGGGACAGGCGCCAAGCCGGAGCAAGACAAGCAGTCGAGTCGCAACACCGCGAGACCGAGGCACCCCGGGGTGCCACCACTGGCTACTCGCATGGGCACGGCGAGTAGCAGACAGTCAGCTCCAATCGCTGTCGGCAACGCCGGGATGCCGCCGGCCGCCGAGGCCAAGTGCAGCAAGCCGCCAGGGAATGGCGTCCTGCCAACCAGCGCCGCAACTGGCAGAACCCCTGGGAACAGGTCGAGCCTAGCAATAGGCACCTATAACTGCGAGCGATTCCTCTCAGCTGCGCACTACATCGCAGACTGCCTGCTGCCTACGTGCGAAATCCTCTTTTTGGCAGAAACCTGGCTGTCCCGCTCAGAGGAATCTACTCTGGTCAGTGTCGTTTCGTCGCTGTTTTCTGCCGTGTTCCACTGTTCACAGCAGTTTGCGATGGAGCTGCCTCCACGCGCCGGTGAGGGCAGACCGCGGGGCGGCGTGGCTCTGGTATACCGTCGCTGCACTGGGCGCAGCTTTCGCACCATCGATTGCGATGACGCACGCCTTTGCGGGGTGACCATATCAGATCAAGGTAAGCCCCTGCTGAACATTATCGAATGTTACATGCCATATTGGAATTCGTCGGGAGCAAACGTGGAGGAGTACGCTACAGTGATTAGCAAACTCGATGGCATTATCTCATCACTTCGGCCATCTGCGCCTGTTATTTTAGTCGGAGATTTCAATTGCGCCTTGTCCCCTCTGCCTGCCGAGTTGCGGCCTTCAGTGTGGCACCGCCTGCAGGGCTTCACTCCCCACAGCGCGATGATGCAGGATTTACTCGATGATAATGGACTCGTGGTCGCTGAATTTCACTATCCCCAGGCTGTGTCCTATACATACGCTTGTGGTGGCTGTCAATCCCACATAGATCACATTGCAATACCACAACGCGTCATGTCCAATGTGCAGGGCTGCACCATTTTGCCTGCTGATCAGGACAACTTGAGCCCGCACCTACCGCTGATATGCAGGATGATCGTATCTGCGCCTCCACGTTCCGATTGTTCCGCCCACCCGATAGGCAATGTTGCCGCGCAATCAGACGTACTTGTTTGGAGCTGTGCGGATAAGCTGCATGCGTATAACATATCATTGGAGGAGCTACTAGCCACCCACCTACCCACCTGCGGCGATTATCTGGATGAACTCGATGCCACGATCACGAGCTGCATTCATATTGCTGCTCGTAACGCCGGGTGCGCCAAGCCGCGGAGGCGTCCCAGATCCTGGTGGACTCCTGCCGTGGCAGTTGAACGAGAACGGACACGCTTCTGGCGCCGGCTGTGGCACCAATGTGGCCGGCCTGCTGCCGCAGCTGTCAGCAACTGCTACTATGCAGCCAGGCGAGCCTTTCGCCGGGCACGCCGAGCAGCAGCCTCGGCTCATATTGAGAAGGAGGCCAGTCTTCTCCGGACGCTGCGCCGATATCGCAATCTGAACGCCTTTTGGCGCCGTGTCCAGCGTGTCCGACGCGGTGGCTCACCTCCTGGTTTGGAACTTGGCCCCTCCGACTTCCGAGCCCACTTCCAGGCGGTACACCAGGATAGCCATGATCAGCTGAGTCCCAAGCAGCAGCGAATCTCTGACGCTGTGGAAGCACGCGTGGCCGCGAACAGAGACGACATCCGCACCTGCATCGTCACTGCAGATCAGGTAGCCGGTCTGCTGTCTCGCCTGGCACGCGGCAAGGCTCCAGGCGTGGACGGCGTGACGTCAGCGCACCTCGTACACGGACGATCACCCGCGCTCATGGCAGCACTGGCGCGCCTGCTGTCACATTGCCTATCTACATGCAGTGTTTCCGCCTCATTCGCAGATAGCAAGGTCGTGCCACTGTTAAAGAAGTCCAACGTAGACCCGAACTGCATGGACAATTACAGGCCGATCGCCATCACTACATGTGCATCAAAGCTGCTGGAGCTTCTGGTTATGGACGAGCTGAAGTCGTCTTTCAATCCGCACGACCTACAATTTGGATTTGTATCGAAACGCGGTTCTGCTCAAGCATCCCTTCTAATCGGCGAGACTGTTCAGTTCCACCGGCGAAGAGGGCTGTCCGTATTCTCGGCCAACCTCGATGCACGTAAATGCTTCGACCGCATCTGGCACGACGGCCTTTTCTTCAGGATCGCAGAACACCTGAGCGTGAACTCCTGACTTCTGCTTGTCAGCTGGTATCGTCGGCTTTCTGCTCAAGTGATCTTCGGAGGCACCACCTCGGAGCAGTTCAGCATCCATCGGGGACGAGGCAGGGCGCCATATTATCACCAGCACTAGCAAATATATTCCTGTCCCCACTGCTCCGGACCTTGGACAGCAGCGGCTGCGGTGCCCACCTGCACGGCCACCATGTGCCTGCAGTTTGTTATGCCGACGACCTGATGTTATTGTCGACTAATGCCAGGAACCTCGCCAGTGCATTGGTTTGTTTGCCAACTCCATGCAAACGAGCTAAATCTGCGGGAGATTCCGCGAAACTCTTGCGGCTGGTTGGGAACTTCGCTGAGAAGTGGCGCCTCGAATTTGTTCATCCGGAGCCGTCAAAAGCAAAAAGTCACTGCATTGTCTTCGGAAGTGAGCTCCTGGCGCATGTACCCATCTGGACCTTGTCAGGTCAGACACTTCAGGTGCGCCCTCAGACGGAGCACCTCGGCGTTGTGCTGGACTCCCGCCTGTCAGCCGCGCAACATGTGGAGCAGCGCACCAAACGGGCCCGTGGCGCCTTCTACGGCCTCACGCCTGTTGGAATGCTCGCCAACCGTCTCTCTGCAGCAGACAAAACATACCTGTGGAAGACAGTGGTGATGCCAACTCTGATCTTTGGCTGCGAGACTGCACCTCTCACACCTTCAGATGTGGAGCGCTTAGATGCCCGCCAAGCCGCTTGCATCAAGGCCGCACTGGGACTGCCACGCACTTCCCACCACACCGCTTTGCTTACTGCCTTACACGTGCCCTCCATACACGAATCGCTCAGAGGCTCCATATTTCAGCGTTTTAGAGCAACCTTCCGCTCGTCCCATCGACTGCATCAGATATATATCTCGGGTCTCGCTCAGCTCGCTGTGAACCCTGATGCACTTGCTGGCTCATTCTTGTCCCAAGTGTATGCAATGTGCAATAATGATTTCGGCGTCATCCTGGACATCGCTGCCGGCCGCATTGACCATGAACGTGTGCGCACGCCCCGTAGCCCAAGTGGGCTAGTAGACAGTATCAGGCTGGTACTGTCTGGACCTCAGTGCCAAGCGACAAGACGCTTGCTGAGGCTGCTTACCTCAGCGTAGTATTTTCAGGAGGCTACCGAAGCCAACCCAGTTCCGTCCAAGCAGACGGATGAGGAGTAGGTATACTCACTGCTGGTGTTTTGTTTCTGTTTCTGTTATGTTTATGTATGCACTTGTCACATTGTGACGCCTAATAAATATTGATTGATTGATTGATTGATAAAGTTGTAACCCGAAAACTGTCGGAAGTTCGTGCTAACCTTGATGGGTTGATTTCCGCTTCCGCTAATATCTCAATAACTACGAAACGCAGCGACAAGCGGAATGCTTGTCGCTGCGAATTGTTTTTGATGGAATGTACAGTGGCCGCTCGTCATATGAGACAACTGAGGCCGGGCCTCACCTATTATTTAGGAAGAATGTGCTTTGAAATACCCATTGGTGACCATAGAAAAAAGATGTGTGTGATTCCCATTCTGTACATCGCAGTGCATTTTATTATGGCATATCACTGAAATTCTCCGGCTCTTCCATCCACCCGACAGCCACCGTACGTTTGCCATACTACAGCAAGCCACTACGAGCCGACTGAAGCCCGGCCGGCCTGCCGTCTCACCGCCTCCGCCCGTTCACCTCTCAACCGACGATTCTGCGCTCTGCCGGGCAATGGTAGCCATCTGAGGCAGGGATGTTTTGGGCCTCCAAGCGATTATTCGGCTCCTAGGAGTCGTAGCGACGGAAATCAAAGTTCATGAACAAGAGAACATGTTGATCTATCGATCTGGCCACATTTTTTAAAACTATCATCTATTATCCATATTATGCTATTTTATTATCGTACCGCAGTCTGCTAGCGTCGGCGTTGGCGGCCGAATAAAGCGGCAACTTTTGAATCCTCTGCCACCGTATGACGATGTTTCCATCGAACTGCGGTGTTCTTTAGATAAGTGAATATTCATCACCATAAGCATACAAGACATTCTTCAATATTACGTGAGATATAACTTAATTTTGGCGTTATAATTCGCTACGGGTATGTGATGCTCCAGCAAATGTCGCAGCTCTCTCGCGCGGCGGCATGATCCCAGGCCCGACTGAGGCCGCCGCCAGTCCGGCCTCTAGAGGCTGGCGCAAATACGCATGCATAATACTATCTGCTCGAAGGCTCACAGATTCGAATGCTGCCGCGAGGTGTCAGCCCTCATCCTTTCATCGACATCGGACCTTGGACGACAACCAGCCAGCCTTCGCCAGCCCTTCACCGCTTCCGGGTGCGGAACCCTGACCACGTGCGTGTGGCAGGGTTGCTAGACCCTTATATAGGTAGATCTTAGCTATTTTTAAGTAGGTAGACTCTTAAGATACAAATTTTGTATTGGCAATAGGCCTCCTCCACGGATTAGGTCCCCTCCACTTTTTCTAGTTTAATTTGCAGTTGCCAACACGCTCTGTCGTGTGTGGCAAGTTAAAGTAATCAGTTAGCCCCTATCCTCTGAGCCACGACGATGGCTACCCCCCCGGAACCCTGCCCCCCCCCCCCCGACCCCCCTCAGGGGTCTCCTCCCTCCCGCACCGGCGCGCGCCCCCGATCCCCCGGCTCCCATCAGGAGCCCCGCCCTGACCGTCCCGGTGCCTGGCTCCCGCCGGACACCTCTCCACCCGACGGACCGGCTCTCCTCCTCATCCAGAGGCAGGACGGGGTTAGCTTCCGCTACGCGAACCCCTTCGCGATCCGCCGACGGCTGGTCACCCTCTGCGGAGAGGTGGCCTTCGCCAAGACTATCCGCAACGGCGGTCTGCTGGTCCAGACACTGTCTGACCAGCAGACAGAGCGATTGACAGGCCTCACGTCGTTTCTTGACGTGGCCTGTGAGGTGACCGCCCCTGACAGGATGAACTCCTGCCAGGGGTTCATCTACTGCCCCGAGGTGAGCGGCCTGACCGAGGCCGTGCTCCTCCAGGAGCTCGTGACCCAAGGGGTCACAGAGGTCGTGCGGATGAGGTCCCAGAAGCCGGGACCTAATCCGATGGTCAGGCTCCGGTTCCGGGGGCTTGACCTGCCTGACCAGATCTACTGCGGCTACATCAGAGCCGCAGTAAAAGAGTGGACCCCAGGGCCCCAGCAGTGCCGGTTCTGCTGGCGCTTCGGGCACCACCAGCGGACCTGCCACGCCCGTCTCCCCACCGGTGGGAAGTGCGCCACGTCTCATGAGACGGCCCACTGCGACGGTGACGACACCGCAGCGATGCGCTGCGTGTCGTGCGGCGGACCCCACGCCGCGTGGTCCCGGGACTGCCCGGCCCGACAGGCTGTGGTCGAGGAGACCAAGGCCCGACGGGTGACCCCTATCGCGCCACCTCCCATCCCAGCGCTGGCTCCCAGCGTATGGCCGCTGCTGCCAACGCCCACCCGAACCACGCCCTCTCTCCGTCGGACCACACGCGGGTCCTCCCCACCGGCGCCGCCGGCTGCTCAGACAGAGCGCCCCCGCGAGCGGCCGCCAAAGGCAGACCCAACAGAGTCCTGCCCCTCCCACGCCGAGTCGCCCACGGACTCTGGCCGTGTCCCAGTGGCACCCACGCCCACCCCCGCCGAACCTCTGGCGGAGTCCCCAGCCGGGTCCCGGGACTCAGGTCCCCAGACCACGGCCTCGTCCACGGAGGAAGACTCCGACGACTCGTCCGCAGGCGAGTCGGACACCTCACTAATCCGAGCAGTCACCCGCCGCGTGACCAGCCCCCATACCCAGCCTCGCCCCTCCCGCTCCCCGCCCTCCCGCCGCTCCCTCTCCCCGCTCTCCCGCCCCTCCTCCCCCTCCCCTGCTCTCAGAGGAAAGCGACTCAGGCTTCCAGCCCTTCCGCCCCACCCAGCTCCCTACAGACAGGTTGAGCCGCCCCCGCTCCCGCCGCAGGCGTACACGGGCGACCGCGAGGCGTGGTCTGGAAAGTAACTCCCGATGATTAACAACCAATCAGAATTCGTCCTCCAATGGAATGTTGGATCTTTAATAGCCCATTGGGGGCAATTCAAACATTATATCTTAAATGATAATCCGTTAGTAGCCGCCGTTCAGGAAACCCACTTTATTGACGCCGACTTTAATAACTACACTTTCAAAATATCGGGCTATAGCCTTTATACAAATAACGTAAACGCATCACCGCGCCGAGGCGGCTCGGCTTTGCTTATTTCAAACTAACTTTTGCATCACCAATTCGACCTTCAAACAACCTTAGACGCAGTCGGCGTTAATATTAAAATCGCTCAGCTAGAACTTACTTTAATCTCTATTTATTTTCGTCCGACTGAGGACATAGACATTTATTCTTTTTCCCAGCTTATTACAAATATTAACTGTCTGATTATGGGCGATTTCAACGCGCATAGTCGGACATAGAGATGCCGCCGGAACACCCTCAGAGGCCACATTATGCTGGTCTTACTGGACCGGCATAATTTGGTCTTCCTTAACGATCAGTCACCCACACACATACACCACTCAGGAGGCGAGGTGACTTACAGCGCCATTGGTCTCGCCTTCGTCACACCACGCATCGCGACTCTTTTTACATTTAACGCACAATCTGACCCTCTTTTTAGCGACCATTTCCCAATTCACTTAGAACTACAAGTCCCTTCAGGACAGACAAATTTTTACTCCCTGCCTAGATGGAACCTTCGCAAAGCAGACTGGTCCTCCTTTCAAAAACACATTGACACTAGTCACCCCGCAGACTCCCAGACCGACATTAACACATTTTTTAACACTATTCTCGCATCAGCTCACCAACACATTCCACACACACGCACACACACACAACACCAACCGAGGCAGCTCACTGCCCCGTGGTGGAACACAGAATGTCAGAGAGCTGTTGCCCTCCGGAAAAGAGCATTTCGGAAATTTCAAGCTTGTATAACTGCAGAAAACGAACACGAAGTACGGAGGACCCGCTCTCTGGCTAAAACAATCATTGACAAAGCAAAAAAGAATCTTGGCAGGAATTCTCATCTACCTTTAATCGATGTACCTCCCTTTCAAAAATTTGGACATTAATTAAATCATTTTCAAATAAAAGACCACCGTCATACAAAATCCCACACTTACAATTACACAACACATCTTACACGCTTCCCCTAGAGGTGGCACCACAATTTCCTCAACACTACGCTAACATATCATCAACACAACAATGTACACCAACTTTCACTAACCAGCTTAACAATCAATTTCAATCTCTTAACTTTGACTCTGACAACGTAGAAATCTATAACTCTCTTTTCACTAACTCAGAGTTAACATACGCTATTGGTAAATGTGGTAAAACTTCTGTAGGGCCAGATAACATTGATTACTCCTTCTTCAAAAACTTGACGGAGACTGGTCTCACTAACTTGCTAGCAGCCTTCAATACCATGTGGTTTGATGGCAGTTTCCCTGAATCTTGGCATAGTAGCACACTAATTCCTATACTTAAACCTCGCAAACCTAAATCTTCTCCCGCTAGCTATCGCCCTATTTCCCTAACTAGTTGTGCATGTAAACTATTCGAACGCATGGTTAACGGACGTATCAGGACATACATTGAATCAAACAATTTACTTTCCCCACACCAAAGTGGTTTTCGACCTGGTCACTCCACTGCGGACAATTTAGTTGGTCTTATCGACTCTGTCCAGCGCGGCTTTCGAGAGAGAGAGGTCACAGTTGCCCTCTTCCTTGATTTGAGAGCTGCGTTTGACAGAGTCAACAAGACTGCACTTTTAGTAAAGGTCCATAAGGCCGGAATCCGAGGAAGACTCGCCAAATTTATCAAAAACTTTTTAGACAACAGAACTTTTAACGTAAGGTGCGGCAACACATATTCTCCAAATCAAAATCAGGACCACGGTGTCCCACAGGGATCGGTCCTCTCCCCAACCCTATTTTTAATAATGATTAACGACATTTTCAGTAATATTAATCAGATCGACAAAGGTCTCCAATTTTCCATGTATGCTGATGATCTAGCGGTGTGGTTCTCCCACTCCAGCGCCGATCAAGCCAGTAAAATTTTACAACTAGTACTTATTGATATAAAGGTATGGTGCGACCTATGGGGTCTGGAAATTTCACCAAGTAAATCGGCATCCCTCATTTTTTCGAAAAAACCTGCATATGTGGAACCCTACATTCCATTAAAATATAACAATCAAAATATCCCTTTCGTCAAATCATTCAAGTACCTGGGAATAACGTTAGACACTCGTCTCTCGTTCATTCCACACTTTAATGATTTAGTGCAGAGATGTACGCGACGAATTAATATTATGAAGTCATTGGCTGGACGAGAGTGGGGCGCAGATCGTTCCACTCTCCTCCAGTTATATACTTCTCTAATACGTCCAATCCTGGACTATAACGCATTCTTATTTGACGATATATGTTCTAAACAAATAAAAAACTGCAAACTGTCCAGAACACTGCCTTGCGGATCGTGACTGGGGCCTGTCGCACCACCAACACCACAAACTTACACATCGACACAAACATCCCCGCACTCTGCCGCCGACGCAAATACACACTACTCAGATACTACGCCAGAGCAAGTTCACACCCCACACGCCCAACATTCCACATCTTAAACCACCTCGCACCCACAAGACGACAAACACTACTACAAAAATGACACCCACTCATCAGTCACAGATTCAGACAAACACTCGCACTATTCAACATTCCACACATCAACACAATGCCAACGCCACCACTCACACCTCACTGGCTCGACACAACACCAGACACACACCGCCTCTTCACACACAACAAAAACACAGTCACGGCGGCACTGAGACACACACACTCTTCCACGAACACAAAGCACAACACAACACATACACATACATATACACAGACGGCTCTCGAGGCGACGGCCGAACCGGTGGTGCATACTTCACAAACACAGATAGCAACAACTTTAGACTTCCGGACATAAATAGCGTATACACAGCGGAATTGTCATCCATTTTATTAGCATTAATATATGTCAGAAAATAAAAACTTAAGGAAGTAGTCATTTGCACAGACTCGTCCGCCTCGCTCTCGGCCATTTCCTCGATTAGTGACTGTAGAAACCCGATAGTATTTAAAATCAGACAGCTAATCAAGTATTTAAACAGTAAAAACAACAGTATTAAACTCCTCTGGATCCCAGGACGCGCCGGTATCCCGGGAAACGAGGAAGCCGACAGACTAGCGAAATTGAGCCTAGAATTACCTTCAGAAAACCATCTTCCAATTCCTGTATCAGACGTTTTAAATTATATTAATTCTCAACTTGGCATATTGCGCCAGCGCGAGTGGGACGCTGCTCCGAATTTTCATCTTTATCCGATCAAGCCAAAAGTCCAACATTTTATATCTAGTCACCAGAATTGTAGAGAGAAGGAGGTGATATTGGCGCGCCTCCGCCTCGGTCATTCAAAAATTACTCATTATTATATTATGGAGAATCTCCCGCCACCAAATTGCCAACATTGCCCAGGTTATCCGCGCTACACAATTAAGCACTTACTAATTACTTGCCCAGTACACAACGATAAACGACAGAACATGATTAATTACACACAACAAAATCGCATCACATTAAATCTTCAAACACTGTTAGGTGATAATTACCCTGAATTGATAGGTCTCATCTTAGATTTTCTCTACCAAACACGTTTAGTTAATCAAATATAACAGTTTTTTTTGGGCCTAGCGCATTTTTGGCCCTCCGCGCAGGTTTTTTCCCCTTTGCCTTAGACGCAGTTTTTTATTATTATTCAGGGCTTTTCTCCCAGCTAAATACACCCCACAACCAGGTCTCGCCGAGGCGCCGGAGCCAGGGAGACTGGCAACAGTCTCCCGTTGTTGCAATGATGGCACCCCGGCTCCATCAACACTGACACTGTGTTTAAGTGTATTGAGTGTATGTAATACAATATGTATGTATGTGTGTCTCGTGTTTTACTTATTTTTTACCTTGAACGAAACACTTAACGTAATGCTAGATATAATATTTTTGACCTTGAACGAAATACTTAACGTAATGTTAGATATTATATTTACTTTGAACAATAAACTAACGTAAAATAGCTACCCTACTCCCTAGTTTGCTCCGGGTTCACATAAACCGGTTAACGTAATTATTTGCCTGGCAAATTGCCAGAGGTAATTTCCCCTCCCCGGAAAATGGCTATAGGCCGGTCCGGGAAAAAAGGAGAAAAAAGTGTCAGCCCAGGCACTAGATGGCGCTAGGTGTGATCTTTTTAAAGCTGCCGGTTTACTTTGCATAGAGAACTGTGACTGTAATATGTATATAGTAGAGCTATGATTGAAAGCAAAGTGTTTGATATAATTTCCGAACTAAAGTGTTGAGATTTTGGCACCGCCGGATTCAATGGAGACCAAAGGGGAACTCCCAAACGCCTGGAAGTGGCCGTAAATTGGCTTACGTTCTGACATGATTTGAGAGAAAACCTAAGTAATTTGAACGACTTTTTCATTTTTGTTTCAGAATCTTGGAACGTCATGAAAAGCGTGGGAGTGAAACTTCGATCTTGTCTTGAGTGAACCCAAACCCCTGTCCCCTTATGCAAAATTTATTTGCATAGGTATTTGAGCTCCTCTCGTCTTGATCTACCTTTTACTGACCCAAATTTTCCTAAATAGACAAAAGTAAAGATTTTATAAATAATTCTGATCAAATAGTGGGGGCATGCCCCGCCCCGTTCCTACGCCTGTGATTTGTTTTAAGTTTGTTAACTAAATTTGCAAGTCGCAGCTACTCCTCCGTTGCAACTTTTGGACTTGGGCCTCAGGTACTTTGAGGGCCACGAGCCGCCACTGGGAATGTATGGTAAAGTAGCGCCGACCCGGAAAGAGTGCCCAGTTACCATTTCCGCAGTCACCTCAAGGTCATCCGCGGTTACGAACATTTTTGGCAATAACTCTTGACATGATTTAGATAGAGAGCTGAAACTGGTACCAATGTGTTTGTTTCGTCAATACGCCCTTCTAATATGCAACATGACCTACTTTGGCCACTTTGACCTTGACCATAACCTTGACCTAAGGTGAAATTTTCAAATTAACCTCACTAGGTCAAACTTGATGTATTTCGATGCGCCTTGACGAGAGAAACACGATAGTTCCAAAAATATTGTTATATCTTTCATAAGTAAAAAGCTATTCACAAAAATATATCATGAACATTTCGGCACATTTGACCTCGTTTGACCTTGAGGTCTGAAGATATTGACCCAAGGTCATGCAAATTACACAAAAGTGAGTTCCCTGTAGGTCCTTCCTACCCACCAAATTTCGTTATTGTAGCTCTCATAGCAGCCGAGATCTCAGGGGGGGGGGGGCCGAATCGCCCCCTGACAGATTTAGCGTAAACAAAGCCGGACAGGAATAGGGTTAAGGACAAATTATTCAATTGCTATATACGATGGGATCCCTCAATATTTTAATTACGTATTTATTTGATTTATATTCAAATATCGTACATTAAATTGTATTTAATGTTCAATATTTACTTTTTACAATATTTATATATTTAATATTAGACAATATTAATAAACAATACTTAACTTATGAAAGCTGAATTATAAGTTGGCATCCAAACCTTTCTCATAACTGTTTTATCGCTAAGTTGACCATTGACCACAAACACACTGAAGCCCATCATTAGCCATTAATTTCATATTGGCAGGCATTATTGCCTATCCCCAGCTGTGGCCACCACTTTGTGCAAATTATCAGCAAACTTCAACTAAATGAAAATGCAACATGCCACTCCATTCCTCGCAGGAGTAATACAAATTGAATTGCATAATTAAATTTGAATATTTCAAAACATACTCAATGAAATGTTATGTATTTTTGTCATCTAGTACCTGTCAGTATGCTGAGTGGCATGCATACAAATGTCAAGGTGACCAACTTCCATAACACACCTATTCTGAACGTTGGTGAATTAAGTTAAGTTAATGGTGGTTGGCAGGCCATCACCCCCCCCCCCCCCATACCAATCCTGCATGTTAAACAATATTTTCAAGTTAAACCAATCAGTATTTTCCTTGCATTCTTGCTCCCAATGTCAGTAGCTAATTCCAAAGTCAGACCATAACTCACCTAGGAAACCAATGTCATCCACTTGGAAAATCATGGTGAAAAGAAGAATAAATATAGAATGAAAATGACCTGTCTGACCCTATTGATGTATTATCTCCCACAAATCTGTATTGTCATGATCATTATTTGATTCTTATTATTAGAATGTCAGAAAATTACTGCATCGTGCTCATTGTGCTGCAAAAAATTCAGAGATGCAGACATCAATGGTGTCTAAAGGGAATATGGCTTTGCCTAGATTATGTTAGAGCAGGGGATGACAGTATCTACACTATACACATACTTAACAGAAACTCAATGGCAAGACACTCTTTAAACAGCACAACCACCCTAAATAACATTGATGAAATAAGCAATCCAGGGGCATCATTTTTCGCTGCCTTTGTTATCCTGCATTCAATTTCCAACACAAGAAGTTAAATAAAACAATTCCCATATACTTCATCACACAGACAAAAACACTGAGTAGGCATTTTCATGAATGTATTGATCAAAACTCCTACCCAGGATATTGATGTTGAATACCTTGGTTTATCAATCATACATAAGGTTCACATGCAATCACTGGTCACATCTAAACACCATACTTTTCATGCTATTGGTGGTGTGGAGTGTGGACGACAGGGGCGGATCCAGAAAATATTCAAGGGGGGTCATCAATTGCAGTGGTGCACCTACCTATACCCAAATTTGAAAACTCAAAGGATTTAGTCCACTATATTTTGAGGGTGCCCCTATTTCAACATTTGTTTTGTTCATTGACAACGTTGGCTATAGGTATTTGCAATATCAGTCGTACCCTTTCTATCATTTAAAGTGCCGCGGATGGTGCTAAAATATATTATTTGTACAGTCAGGGGCAGCCCTGCAGACGGCTGATGGAGAATTGACCAAGAGGGAAGTCGAAGTTTGTAGCCAGGGGGAGGGGTTGGGGTTTGAAAACCGTTTTTTACAAGCAGTAAATCTTATGCATGCAATAAACTGTTAGTGGCGCCAAAATTTGAGGTTTTGAGCGGGTTGGAGAACCAAATTTTGCTATTGGAACCAGGATGCAGGGTAAAAACAAGGAAATATGTCTGGAGCAAAAGGTGGTGTCAAGAGACATGCTGCCCCCATTTAAGGCCAAAAGTGGGTCCATGGCCCCCATATCCCCCCGCCCTGCGGCCGCCAGTGTGTACAGTCTATATTAGACCCTTGTGTACTGGAAAAGAACACTGATTGATTTGCGCCGCGTAGCGGCGCGAACTTTTTTGCTTTATTTTGTTTTTGCCTGGATAACTAGGGCCTAAAAAATCGAAAAGTTCTATAATCTATATGCATCAGCCCAAGGGGCCCCTCGAGTTCCATACGTTGTTGCCTCTGGTATAGGGCATGTTGGTGCCCCTTCATAGCCCAAGGGACGGGAGGCATAAAGAAACATTTTTTTGTGCATAATTTAGCAATTTTAATTTAGCATCATTTCGCGATTTGTTTTCTTCAGCGACCAATGCTTGTGATTTCATGGCGGCACCAGACCATTGTTTTCCTTCCTGGATTCAAGGAGGCACAGTGCCCCGGTGTCTCCCCTCGCCCACAGTGCCGCCTACCGTCACGATGGTGCCCTTTGCATACCGGCGCGGTGGTGCCCTAGGTTCAAAGAATAATGAATGATTTGCGCCGCGTAGCGGCGCATATTTTTAGCTTTATTTTGGTGCTGCTCTACGGGCCGGCGGTGCCCCCACGGCGCGGTGGTGCCCTCATGGCCCAAGGGGGGGGGGGGTCATTACCCCCGTGATCCCCCCCCCCTGGATCCGCCACTGGTGGACGATAAGTTGACATAAGTTGACACACTGAAGCACCAATACACTGTTAGAAAACCAGGCATTTCAATGTGACCACCTTACCATAATGAC